>QNTS01004388.1:70014-151528 GCA_003317085.1 Hucho hucho
TGACCAAATACTTATTTTCCACCATAATTTGCAAATAAATTCATTAAAAATCCTACAATGTGATTTTCTGGATTTTTTTTCCTC
This sequence comes from Hucho hucho, assembly GCA_003317085.1. Taxonomy (NCBI): domain Eukaryota; kingdom Metazoa; phylum Chordata; class Actinopteri; order Salmoniformes; family Salmonidae; genus Hucho; species Hucho hucho. The sequence goes on from QNTS01004388.1 coordinate 70,099, forward strand.
ATTTTGTCTGTCATAGTTGAAGTGTACCTATGATGAAAATTACAGGCCTCTCTCATCTTTTTAAGTGAGAGAACTTACACAATTGGTGGCTGACTAAATACTTTTTTTCCCCACTGTAGTTGTTGTGAGTGAGGTGCTGTCGTTGTGTAGTTGTTGTGAGTGAGATGCTGTCGATGTGTAGTTGTGAGTGAGGTACTGTCGTTGTGTAGTTGTTGTGAGTGAGATGCTGTCGATGTGTAGTTGTGAGTGAGGTACTGTCGATGTGTAGTTGTGAGTGAGGTACTGTTGATGTGTAGTTGTTGTGAGTGAGATGCTAACGTTGTGTAGTCATTGTGAGTGAGCCGACGCTGAGAGGACTTGCCTGTCTCTGCTGTGATCCCTCTTTACCCTTCCCTTTCTTTCCATGTTTGCTGGAGGAAACAAAAGAGAACCAAGTTAGGAGGATGTAGAACCTCTGCCTCCGGTGGTCAAAGGGATGTACTGCTCCTGTAACAGTATAGTACTGCCTTCTAGCTATCGCAAAGAACACAGCACTGTTTCTCCTGCTAGGTTATGAGACACAGCAACATAGATAGACTGTAAAATGTCAATAGAGGTCAACTTTGTTCCTGTGCAGAGGGCTAGTCTAGCGGTAATGTCTCAGCCTCTGACAAACATGGCTAGCTTTGACACAACCTGTCCCTAACTTTCTGCACTTCCATCCTCTCTCTCTAGCTGTTCAATCAAATCAGAAAAATATCACCTAGCGCCAGCTAAGCCATACAGAATGAGCTCAAGCTTGGGCCTCAGACCCAGGCATAGGACACTGACCTGACACTGAGGTTGAAGACTCTGCGGGCCACCAGGAACCTCATGAGATAGTAGATGACCACGACGAGCACCAACAGACCCAGCACCGCACCGATGATGGCCCCCGTGATCACTCCGGCCTGGATGGGAACTGAGAGATTGAAGGGAAGGGGGGGTGAAAGAGCGAGAGAAAGAGAGAGATTAAAATGAAAGAAAGAAAAAAAGAAAGAGAGAAAAACAAAGAAAGAAAGAAAGAAAGAAAGAGAGAAAGAAAGAGAGAGAGAAAGAGAGAAAGAAAGAAATTGTAAAAGAGAGCAAGAGGAATGAGGATGAAAAGAAAGAGGGATGGAGAGAAATATGAAGAAGAGAAAGCAAAACAAGAACCAGTCTTCTGGATGACTTTGACATTAAACAACATATTAGCACAAATTAGGGCTTGCTTGATTTAAAATTCTGATCATGATCCTGGATGATTGTGGCACTGTGCTGCTTCTGATTGTGACGACGGCCCCTTTAATTCACTACAGTGATTGATGAAATAGACCTGTCTGTATAAACCTAGATAGAATTTGATCCGTTTCTAGAATTAAAGTTTTCCTGACCAAGATGGCAGATGGATGTATTAGGCATGTTGCTAGGATGCCAATATCTATTCTAGGAACTGAATATATGTAATTCTATAACCCAGTCCCAGATCTGTTTGTGCCATCATGCCGCTCCTTTGCCACTACTTGTCATGCCAAAGCATGGAGTGTGACAAACAGACTGATCCTCAGGCTAGTAATTCTATGCTCTCACCCTTCTCAAAGACCAGCAGTCTGACACTGGAGGCGCGTCCCACTATGTCAGGCGGGTTCTTGGCGTCACAGGTGAAGGTGCCGTTGTCTCCGTAGTCCAGGTTCTTGAGTAGGATGGATCCATCCCGGCGACCAGGGTTCCCCACAAACTCCAGCCTGTCTCTGAACGGTCCCTTGTTGTCCACATAGGGGGCTCCACCAGTGTAGTGGAAGACCTTGAGCACGGAACAGGGAAGGTATTCAGTTTCTTGTCTGCTTTTACATCTAGGATAAGGTTGAATCCAAAATGGCACCCTATTCCCTATGTAGTGAACTACTTTTGTATTGGTAAAGGTCAAAATTAGGGAATACTAAGGTGCCATTTTAGACCAGCCCATACAGTAGTGTGAGATGAAATGTGTTAAAAGAAGAGGCTTGTAAGTAGAGTTCATTAACTGTTTTGGAGAGGAGTAAGAAGGAAGGAAGTGATATCATTTCAGAGGGAGGCAAGAGGTAGATGAAAGCGGAGGAGAGAAGGAGATAGATAATGAGAGTAGGAGAGAGAGAGACGGGGTGGGGGGATAAGAGGGGGAGATTGGGAGCCATGGAGGGCAAGTCACAACGAGGAGAGAGACATAATAAGATGGAAACAGTCAGATAAGGTGAGAGAGACTGAAATGAAAGAGGAGAGGTGAGAGGACGGGAATGAGGAGAAGATGAGAACCGAGTGAAAGGTTGCATCCCAAATAGCACCCTATTCCCTATTTAGTGCACTACTTTTGACCAGGGCTCTAGTCAAAAGTAGTGCCCTATATAGGGAATTTGTCATTTGGGACGCAGCCATAGAGGAGGAAAGGGTGAGATGGGGAGATGAGTGCAATGAGAAGGAGATGATGACTGAGTGATAGAGAAAGATAAAGGAGGATAATAGAGTGATAGAGGATGGAGTGATAGAGAAGGATAGATGAGGATAAGAGTGATAGAAGATGGAGTGATAGAGAAAGATAGATGAGGATAATGGAGTGATAGAGGATGGAGTGATAGAGAAAGATAGAGGAGGATAATGGAGTGATAGAGGATGGAGTGATAGAGAAAGATAGGAGGATAAGAGTGATAGAGGATGGAGTGATAGAGAATGATAGAGGAGGATAATGGAGTGATAGAGGATGGAGTGATAGAGGATGGAGTGATAGAGAAAGATAGATGAGGATAATGGAGTGATAGAGGATGGAGTGATAGAGAAGGATAGATGAGGATAAGAGTGATAGAGGATGGAGTGATAGAGAAGGATAGATGAGGATAAGAGTGATAGAGGATGGAGTGATAGAGAATGATAGAGAAGGATAATGGAGTGATAGAAGATGGAGTGATAGAGAAAGATAGAGGAGGATAAGAGTGATAGAGGATGGAGTGATAGAGAATGATAGAGGAGGATAAGAGTGATAGAGGATGGAGTGATAGAGAAGGATAGATGAGGATAAGAGTGATAGAGGATGGAGTGATAGAGAATGATAGAGAAGGATAATGGAGTGATAGAAGATGGAGTGATAGAGAAAGATAGAGGAGGATAAGAGTGATAGAGGATGGAGTGATAGAGAAAGATAGAGGAGGATAAGAGTGATAGAGGATGGAGTGATAGAGAAGGATAGAGGAGGATAAGAGTGATAGAAGATGGAGTGATAGAGGATGGAGTGATAGAGAATGATAGAGGAGGATAATGGAGTGATAGAAGATGGAGTGATAGAGAAAGATAGAGGAGGATAATGGAGTGATAGAGGATGGAGTGATAGAGGATGGAGTGATAGAGAAAGATAGAGGAGGATAATGGAGTGATAGAGGATGGAGTGATAGAGGATGGAGTGATAGAGAAAGATAGAGGAGGATAATGGAGTGATAGAAGATGGAGTGATAGAGAATGATAGAGGAGGATAAGAGTGATAGAGCATGGAGTGATAGAGAAGGATAGAGGAGGATAAGAGTGATAGAAGATGGAGTGATAGAGAAGGATAGAGGAGGATAAGAGTGATAGAGGATGGAGTGATAGAGAATGATAGAGGATGGAGTGATAGAGGATGGAGTGATAGAGAAAGATAGAGGAGGATAATGGAGTGATAGAGGATGGAGTGATAGAGGATGGATTGATAAAGAAGAGGTGGTTATATACATAGATGCTGTCCCTGGCTCCGTCGGCCCGGTAGCTCCAGGAGAAGGTGACGTCATCGGAAGTCCAGCGCCAGGAGAAGAATGAACATGACAGACGGATGTCTGACCCCACCAGGGCGTGACGCTCCCAGCCCGTGTAGATGACGATGGCCTCCGACTGCTGGGGCACTAGAGGGGTTAAATAAGAAAGATGAACACTCATGTGGTTCATAATAACATATTTTCACACTTCCTTTTTTACCCCAGCACCATTGTAGCATTCTCTCTATGTGTTTATGTTTCCACCATTGTTCACTTTTATGGCGCTTTCAATAAAAAATATAAACACGAAAGATCAGCACTGCACGGTTCAAAAGTATTTTTCTGGGGATAAAAAAAAAAATACTATAAAAACAGACAAGATGATAAAGTGGACTGGGGCACACAGGGTTAAATAAGACAAATCTTAGCTCCACATGCCAAAACTTTGTCCCTGGGTAATAAGACAGAGACAGAGGGATAGAGTGGAGTAGAGAATGTTTTTTAGTTGAAAGGCGTTTTTTTCAAAACTATCCTTCCAGACTATTGTGGTCTATCGTTCTAACCCCTTGTATTCACATCAATAAACCAACAACAACCTTCAACACTAGAATGGTGTGGATGGGCCATTTAATTTACTTTGAAAATACAGACAAGTAGACCTAGTGGAATAGACATGTTATTTTCAACGTTTCAAAGCCTTTTTATACACTTCAAAATCCATACACAACACAACCACCGTTTATCCAAGGGCACAAGGTTTATCCAAGGGCACAATGCTTGTCCAAGGGCACAATGCCCTGTGAACATGAGTTATGATGGCAGGTAACAAGGATTGGAGTTGATTGATACTAACTAAAAAGCGCAACATAACAAAAAACTACCCACAGAATATAAATATCCATAGCTTATTTATCTATGTTGTGTCCTTAAAATATGAATGTAAATTCTGTATTTGCAATAGGATCCATATAACACTATCATAGTAAATGCAATACATACCACAGTACATTAACCACCACCAACATAATGACATCTACAAACATTGCTATCATCAATTATTATCACTAGTATTTTGGGGTATTAGGAATTCCTTTTGATTCAAGATACTGACTCACACACAAAACATGTTAAAATATACACTACCGTTCAAAAGTTCACTTAGAAATGTCCTTGTTTTTGAAAGAAAAGCACATTTTCTGTCCATTAAAATAACATCAAATTGACCAGAAATACAGTGTAGACATTGTTCATGTTGTAAATGACTATTATAGCTGGAAACGGCAGATTTATTATGGAATATCTCCATAGGTGTACAGAGGCCCATTATCAACAACCATCACTCCTGTGTTCCAATGGCACGTTGTGTTAGCTAATCCAAGTTGATCATTTTAAAAGGCTAAGTGATCATTAGAAACAGACGGCTCACACGTCCTCAACTGGCAGCTTCATTAAATAGTACCCGCAAAACACCATTCTCAACGTCAACAGTGAAGAGGCGACTCCGGGATGCTGGCCTTCTAGGCAGAGTTCCTCTGTCCAGTGTCTGTGTTCTTTTGCCCATCTTAATCTTTTATTTTTATTGGCCAGTCTGAGATATGGCTTTTTCTTTGCAACTCTGCCTAGAAGGCCAGCATCCCGGAGTCGCCTCTTCACTGTTGACATTGAGACTGGTGTTTTGCGGGTACTATTTAATGAAGCTGCCAGTTGAGGACGTGTGAGGCATCTGTTTCTCAAACTAGACACTCTAATGTACTTGTCCTCTTGCTCAGTTGTGCACGGGGTCTCACACTACTCTTTCTAATCTGGTTAGAGCCAGTTTGCGCTGTTCTGTGAAGAGAGTAGTACACAGTGTTGTACGAGATCTTCAGTTTATTGGTAATTTCGCGCACGGAATAGCCTTCATTTCTCAGAACAAGAATAGACTGACAAGTTTCAGAAGAAAGGTCTTGGTTTCTGGCCATATTGAGCCTGTAATCAAAACCACAATTACTGATGCTCCAGATACTCAACCAGTCTAAAGAAGGACAGTTGTATTGCTTCTTTAATCAGTACAACAGTTTTCAGCTGTGCTAACATAATTGCTAAAGGGTTTTCTAATGATCAATTAGCCTTTTAAAATGACAAACTTGGATTAGCTAACACAACGTGCCATTGGAACACAGGAGTGATGGTTGCTGATAATGGGCCTCTGTACGCCTATGTAGATATTCCATAAACAATCAGCCGTTTCCAGCTATAATAGTCATTTACAACATTAACAATGTCTACACTGTATTTCTGATCAATTTGATGTTGTTTTAATGGACAAAAAATTTGCGTTTGTTTAAAAAACAAAGACATTTCTAAGTGACCCCAAACTTTTGAACGGTAGTGTATATATATAAAAAATACACATTTAAAATGTTCACAGGCTGAAACTCTCAGCAGATCACAACTCCAGCGCCCTTGAATAACTGATGGCAGCCAGCAGAGAACATGTCAATGGAATAAGACTTGACGTTTTTTAATAAACATTTTGACAAAGCTGTAAAAATCAGGGGGAAGAAAAAGGCTCTCTGCTCAAGTGTAAAAATGCTGTCAACACACTGTCTCAGAGTGAGTCCCAATATCGATAGCCACTCTAACTTTGTAAGCCTTATGGAATTCACTCTGTATAAGAAAGGCACGCAGATGAGGGACAAGATGTTCTGTAGATATAACAATACCCGTCACAGCAATATAACATCTGCATAACAATGTATTACAAGACCAACCAATCAGCTGACAGGTTTCCTTTACTTGCCTTCCCTTTAATTAATAACTACCAATATCAGTCACCCAGAGTCACCCAGAGTCACCCAGGTTCACCCAGAGTCAGCGACCCACGGGATTCATTCAATGTACAGCTGAGAATGAAAAACCAAGCCTGTGTAAAGCATAGGAGGTCATTCATCATATCTGTTATTCATTCAAATTGTGGAACTGACCCTGTGTTCTCTTTGACCTTTAACCCAGATGTTGATAAAGGTCTGGCAGCACTATTCACAAATCAAATTAGAAGGTTTAATCATAGAATTAACATATTATAAGTATTTGTTCTTACCATGAATCAAAGAAATTGAACGCAGTTACACTCCACATTACAGTGGCCTTATAATTGTGAAAATAATTAGGGTTAGGCCTGAGATTAGGGATATATGAAGACAAATAAAATTAAATGTTTACCTATTCCCAGCAGTATGACCGATGCTAGCGCCAAAATGGTCAGCATGGTTCCTGACTCTTTGGGTTCCTAAAGGGATGTTGCAGATGGAGGAGTCCCACTATGGATCGATGGAGAAGGATGGAGAGATAGGACAGAGTGATGCAGGGTGCCAGGACAGAGGACAACAACAGAACCCTACTGTCCCAGGTTTTATACCCAACCACACCCCTCTCTCTCTCCACGGCCCGGCCCATTCTTCCCTCTCTCCCTCGCTCCACCTCCACCTCATATGTACAACAATCTACACCGTCACTCTTTACCACATCATGTATTGTCCCAGCCAGAATAATGTCATTTCCTGCGTGTGATAGGACAGGACAGGGGTATTCAAATTTGAGTCTGGAGGTTTTCTGTTCTATCTGATAGTTACCTGCACCAACCTGGTGTCCTAGGTCTAAATCAGTCCTTTATTAGAAGGGAAGAATGAGGATGGGGGGGGGGGGTTCTGTCTCTAACAAGGTCAGTGTAACCCTGTCCATCATCCCCTTGTTTTTCCTCTCCCTGCACTTTCACCGGGATGCGTAGAGAGGAATGGAAAACAAAGGTCCCAAGTCTTCCCTCTCTCCCTTTCTCTCTCCGAATTCCTGTTTGCTGACATCTAGCAGACAAACAATGGAGGGAGAGAGGGACAGAGGCACAGGGGGAGACTGGCCTGTCTTTCAATGGAGAGAGGGACAGAGGCACAGGGGGAGACTGGCCTGTCTTTCAATGGAGCTTTCTTCCTCTCCAACCTCTCTCTCTCCTCTCTCCATCCAGACAAAGCGTTGCATTCTCCTCCTGCCTCCCTCTGCAGAGCTCCCACTCCACATATTCCTGTAAAACAGAGAGCGAGAGAGAGCGAGAGTGAGAGAGAGCGAGAGAGCGAGAGAGCGAGAGCGAGAGCGAGAGCGAGAGCGAGAGCGAGAGAGAGAGAGAGAGAGTGGGGAGAGACCAGATATATATAGATGGGTTGACATGAGGACACACAGACATAAGAGCCAACGGCGATAGAGTGGGAAAGACACAGAGAAAGGTACGAGAGCCATCCACTCCAGGAGGACCCACAATCCATCAACCTGTCATATGACATAAATATGCATTAGTTTAGCCGACGGTGACATCTACGGTGGGTCGATTGAGTCTATGCGGAGACTATTGTTTAACATTACACTCCTGCTATCCGCTGACCCACTATTAGGTCGCTCTCCTCTCCCTATCAGAACATGTCATGTGGCTTCCCATTAGACCAGGGTTGCATCCCAAAGGGCACCCTATTCCCTATATAGTGCACTTCTTTTGACCAGAGCCCATAGGAAGAACAACTAGTGGGCCAGAAGATGGATGGCTCTTGTCAAAAGTAGTGCACTATGTAGGGAACAGGGTTCCGTTTCAACACCATACCGACGGATCACTTCACTAAACCTGTTGGCAGAGATCAAGCTCAGTGTGTGCTAAATGATTAAGGCTTGCCATAAGGCAGAGGAAACAGGAAATATTTTATAAATCTGTCCACTGAAAGGAACGTGTGGCAAACTTCCAAAGTTTTCTGCAGTGGCAGAATGAAGATTGCCATGGCAAACTACTGTATTAGAGAGAGAGAGAGAGAGAGAGAGAGTAAGAGAGAGAGAGACAGAGAGACAGAGAGAGAGACAGAGAGAGACAGAGAGACAGAGCGAGAGAGAGCGAGAGAGAGAGAGAGAGAGAGAGAGAGAGAGAGAGAGAGACCTTTATGGTTGTGAGGTCTGGGGTCCTTTCACCAACCAATAGGGCACTAGAACAGTCTGCAGCACCTGGCCTCACCCTACTAGAATCTGAAGTCAAATGTCTACTCTTTGCTGATGATCTGGTGCTTCTGTCCCCAACCAAGGACGGCCTACAGCAGCACCTAGATCTTCTGCACAGATTCAGCCAGACCTGGGCCCTGACAGTAAATCTCAGTAAGACAAAAATAATGGTGTTCGAAAAAAGGTCCAGTTCCCAGGACCACAAATACAAATTCCATCTAGACACCGTTGCCCTAGAGAACACAAAAAACTATACATACAGTTGAAGTCGGAAGTTTACATACACCTTAGCCAAATACATTTAAACTCAGTTTCTCACAATTCCTGACATTTAATCCCAGTAAAAACAAGCATCCCACAATAAGTTGGGTGAATTTTGGCCCAGTCCTCCTGACAGAGCTGGTGTAACTGAGTCAGGTTTGTAGGCCTCCTGCTCGCACACGCTTTTTCAGTTCTAACCACTAATTTTCTATAGGATTGAGGTCAGGGCTTTGTGATGGCCACTCCAATACCTTGACTTTGTTGTCCTTAAGCCATTTTGTCACAACTTTGGAAGTATACTTTGGGTCATTGTCCATTTGGAAGACCCATTTGCGACCAAGCTTTAACTTCCTGACTGATGTCTTGAGATGTTGCTTCAATATATCCACATAATTTTCCTGCCTCATGATGCCATCTATTTTGTGAAGTGCACCAGTCCCTCTTGCAGCAAAGCACTCCCACAACATGATGCTGCCACCCCCGTGCTTCACGGTGGGATGGTGTTCTTCGGCTTGCAAGCCTCACCCTTTTTCCTCCAAACATAACGATGGTCATTATGGCCAAACAGTTCTATTTTTGTTTCATCAGACCAGAGGACATTTCTCCAAAAAGTACGATCTTTGTCCCAATGTGCAGATGCAAACCGTAGTCTGGCTTTTTTTTTATGGTGGTTTTGGAGCAGAGGCTTCTTCCTTGCTGAGCGGCCTTTCAGGTTATGTCGATATAGGACTCGTTTTACTGTGGATATAGATACTTTTGTACCTGTTTCCTCCAGCATCTTCACATGGTCCTTTGCTGTTGTTCTGGGATTGATTTGCACTTTTCGTACCAAAGTACATTCATCTCTAGGAGGCAGAACGCGTCTCCTTCTTGAGCGGTATGACGCCTGCATCGTCCCATGGTGTTTATACTTGTGTACTATTGTTTGTACAGATGAACGTGGTACCTTCAGGCATTTGGAAATTGTTCCCAAGGATGAACCAGACTTTTCAGATTTTTTTTGCTGAGGTCTTGGCTGATTTCTTTGGATTTTCCCATGATGTCAAGAAAAGAGGCACTGAGTTTGAAGGTAGGCCTTGAAATACATCCACAGGTACACCTCCAATTGACTCAAATGATGTCAATTTGCCCATCAGAAGCTTCTAAAGCCATTACATCATTTTTAAAGGCACAGTCAACTTAGTGTATATAAACTTCTGACCCACTGGAATTGTGATACAGTGAATTATAAGTGAAACAAAATATGTCTGTAAACAATTGTTGGAAAAATTACTTGTGTCATGCACAAAGTAGATGTCCTAACCGACATGCCAAAATAATCTGTCGTTCTGCCTCTGAACAAGGCAATGCACTGTTCCTAGGCCGTCATTGATAATAAGAATTTGTTCTTAACTGACTTGCCTAGTTAAATAAAGGTAAAATAAAAAATAACAAAAAAATCAGCTCCACAGGTAACTTCCACAAAGCTGTGAACGAACTCAGAGACAAGGCAAGAAGGGCCTTCTTTTCCATCAAAAGGAACATAAAATTTGACATACAAAATAGGATCTAGCTAAACATACTTGAATCAGTTATAGAACCCATTGCCCTTTATGGTTGTGAGTTCTGGGGTCCGCTCACCAACCACCCAGCTAGCACAGTAGATCCGGGCCGATTCCGGCTGATAGTCGGGGCAGTAGTCCGGTCGACGGAAATGGACCGATTCTGGGCAGTCATTCATTTTGATTTTGGGGCAGAGTCTGACACCCGATTCCAGGCCCATTAGTTCCGGCCCCCCGGATGAGGGCCGCTTCTGGGCCGATTCCTCATTGCTAGCTGGGCAAGAATTCACAAAATGGGACAAACACTAAATTGAGACACCGCATGCAGAATTCTGCAAAAATATCCTGTGTACAACGTAAAACACCAAATAATGCATGCAGAGCAGAATTAGGGCGATAACTGCTACTTATCAAAATCCAGAAAAGACACCCGTTAAATTCTACAACCACCTAAAAAGAAGCAATTCCCAAACCTTCCATAACAAAGCCATCCCCTACAGAGAAATAAACCTGGAGAAGAGCCCCCTAAGCAAGCTGGTCCTGGGGCTCTGTTCACAAACACAAACAGACCCCACAGAGCCCCAGGACAGCAACACAATTAGACTCAAAAAGAGAATTACTTGACACATTGGAAAGAATTTACCAAAAAACAGAGCAAACTGAGAAACTGAGCTGCACTTCCTAACCTCCTGCCAAATGTATGACCATATTAGAGACACATATTTCCCTCAGATTACACAGACCCACAAAGAATTTGAAAACAAATTTATAAACTCCCATATCTATTGGGTGACATAACACAGTGTGCAATCACAGCAGCAAGATGTGTGACCTGTTGCCACAAGAAAAGGGCAACCAGTGAAGAACAAACACCATTGTAAATACAACATATATTTATGTTTATTTATTTTCCCTTTTGTACTTTAACTATTTGCACATCATTACAACACTGTATATAGACATAATATGACATCTGAAATGTCTTTATTCTTTTGGAACTTTTGGAAGTGTAATGTTTACTGTTAATATTTTATTGTTTATTTCACTTTTGTTTATTATCTATTTCACTTGCTTTGGCAATGTTAACATGTGTTTCCCATGCCAAAAAAGAGAGAGAAAGAGAGACAGAGAGAGAGAGAGACAGAGAGAGACCCTCTCACAGCAGGCAGTGATAAAACACTCGTGTTGTAAGGCAAGACATTCAACAACACACAGAGAGAAGAGGTAAGGAGAACTCTCAGGCTGTATCCCGAAATTGCACCCTATTCCCTCTATATTGCACTGCTTGTGACCAGAGGAAATAGGGAACAGGGTGCCATTTGGGAGTCACATTTAGGTCTCAGCCCAGATAGAAGAGTGAATTTCAGGAGCATCCCCCTCCTGGGTTCACCGCTGTGTAAATAAAAACAGCTCAACATGCCAGCTGTCTACAGTGTCTGGGTGTAACAGGCCAGTTGTCTACAGTGTCTAGGTGTAACAGGCCAGCTGTCTACACTGTCTGGGTGTAACAGGCCAGCTGTCTACACTGTCTGGGTGTAACAGGCCAGCTGTCTACACTGTCTGGGTGTAACAGGCCAGCTGTCTACACTGTCTGGGTGTAACAGGCCAGCTGTCTACACTGCCTTGGTGTAACAGGCCAGTTGTCTACACTGCCTTGGTGTAACAGAGCCAGACAGTGGGATAATTACCAGGCATGTTGGTAGATGAGCACCAGTGGAATTCTTGGACTGGCCGGGTCGGAGGGTTAGAGGGATCTGGTTAGCGTCTTGAGGGCTGGTGGGAGGTGGCGGGAGGCCGAGGATATGTCCCAAATGGCACACTGGTTTTCCCGTATGCTTTTCCAGATGGGTCAAGGTCAAAAGTAGTGCATTACACAGGGAATAGGGTGATTTTTGGACACAGACAATACTCTCTGGTCATGAGGAAAGAGGTAGGGACAGAGGGAGAGGGAGAGAGAGAAAGAGACAGAGACAGAGGGAGAAGGATAGAGAGACAGAGGAAGAGATAGAGAGAGAGAGGGATAGACAGAGGGATAGACGGAGGGAGAGAGGGAGAGTCAGAGGGAGAGACAGAAGCCAGAGAGAGACAGAGGGAGAGGCAGCGGGGGAGAGAGAGGCCAGAGAGAGAGACAGAGAGAGAGGCAGAGGGAGAGACAGAGGGAGAGAGAGATAGAGGGACAGAGAGACAGAGGGACAGAGGCATCTGGTCATTTAGCTAATGTCCAAAGAAGTGATCCAATGGAGTTGCCAGACAGTCAGTCAGTCCCTCAGAGGAGCAGCAGTGTGGGCCTACGCCAAGCAGCACTGGGGAAAACAACCACTGCTGTGGACTAATCACAACACAAACACCATGGGCCAATATTAACAAAGCATCTCAGTCAGAGTATAATTGCTGATCTAGGATCAGTTTAGCCTTTTAGATCATAATGAATAAGATTACATGGACAGGGGGCACCTGATCCTAGATCAGCACACCTACTCTGAGACGCTTTATGAATACAGGCCAAGATTCTGCTCCCAAACTAGAGCTAACGGGAGAAAGGAGAATTATCCATCTAAAGCCCAGAGTGCCACAAGCAGCCAAACCAGCCATGAGAACACACAGTAGACAACTCCAGAATATCCTCCAGCTTAGAGACTGCAAATCAGGATTTTAAAAAACAATTATTTCAATAATGGTAGAATCTGAATAGAAATAGGATTTGGCTTAATATGGTCTTGGTAGATTGCATTGACGAGACATGCAGGTCTATTGTATTCAATAATATATTACAATAAAGTGCCAGTGGAGACTGTGGAAAAAACATGGGGCTGTCTGCATCCTAAGTGGCACCCTATACACTATACAGTGCACTACTTTTGACCAGGACCCATAGGAAACTATGTAGTGGATAAGGCACCATTAGGTACTCAGCTAGGGTGATAAAGCTGGCCTGACATCATCAAGTCCATTTATCTAAAGGTTATTGGCCAATGCTCGGTGGTCCTGTGCCTCAAGAAAAACACTCATATTCTGTGGGTTCAGATGAGGACAATGGTAGGGGCTGTCCCTCACTCCTTCTCTCCCTCATGCCCTCGCATGGCCCGAGATGTCACAGAAAGCACAAAACAAGGGATGGAGGGGTAGAGAGAGAGGGAACGATGGAAGAGAACAAACACATTGTTCTGGGTTGAGAAAAGGGGTATTGTGTGCAAGACAGATAGCCGTGGTTGGAGAAAGAGGAGAGGAGACAAAAGGACAGAGAGAGGTGAAACCCGTTATTTGTCAAACACCCCAAATAAAATGCTAACTGTTTGAGATAATCCATAAGAGTGTTTAGGGACTCTTGGAGCTCAGGAGGGAGGCTGTGCATTTCAGCCAATTTCTCAGCACTGTTACCAGGCCTTCCCACTATGCCTCTCTCTCTGAACCACAAGCTAGTGAAACAACATCTCCATTTCATTTGACGTCTGTGAACAGAGCTGAGCAGTGATGTCATTTGATGTGTCAGTTGCTTTTTCTTTACATTTACATGTAGCTACTCCTTCAGGGATATAGACATGTAGCTACTCCACCAGGACATGTAGCTACTCCTTCAGGGATATAGACATGTAGCTACTCCATCAGGACATGTAGCTACTCCTTCAGGGATATAGACATGTAGCTACTCCATCAGGACATGTAGCTACTCCTTCAGGGATATAGACATGTAGCTACTCCTTCAGGGATATAGACATGTAGCTACTCCATCAGGACATGTAGGTACTCCATCAGGGATATAGACATGTAGCTACTCCTTCAGGGATATAGACATGTAGCTACTCCTTCAGGGATATAGACATGTAGCTACTCCATCAGGGATGTAGACATGTAGGTACTCCATCAGGGATGTAGACATGTAGCTACTCCATCAAGGATGTATACATGTAGCTACTCCATCAAGGATGTAGACATGTAGCTACTCCATCAGGGCATGTAGACATGTAGCTACTCCATCAGGGCATGTAGACATGTAGCTACTCCATCAGGGCATGTAGACATGTAGCTACTCCATCAGGACATGTATACATGTAGCTACTCCATCAGGACATGTAGCTACTCCATCAGGGCATGTAGACATGTAGCTACTCCATCAAGACATGTAGACATGTAGCTACTCCATCAGGACATGTAACTACTCCATCAGGGCATGTAGACATGTAGCTACTCCATCAGGGCATGTAGACATGTAGCTACTCCATCAGGACATGTAGCTACTCCATCAGGGCATGTAGACATGTAGCTACTCCATCAGGACACGTAGACATGTAGCTACTCCATCAGGACATTTAGACATGTAGCTACTCCATCAAGGATGTAGACAGGTTAGTTAATCTGGTCCAACATCAGGTTATTTAATCTGAACCAACATCAATTTAGTTAATCTGGTCCAACATCAGGTTAGTTAATCTTTACCAACATCAGGTTAGTTAATCTGGTCCAACATCAGGTTATTTAATCTGAACCAACATCAGGTTAGTTAATCTGAGCCAACATCAGGTTAGTTAATCTGGTCCAACATCAGGTTAGTTAATCTGGTCCAACATCAGGTTAGTCAATCTGGTCCAACATCAGGTTAGTTAATCTGAGCCAACATCAGGTTAGTTAATCTGGTCCAACATCAGGTTCGTTAATCTGAGCCAACATCAGGTTAGTTAATCTGGTCCAACATCAGGTTAGTTAATCTGGTCCAACATCAGGTTAGTTAATCTGAGCCAACATCAGGTTAGTTAATCTGGTCCAACATCAGGTTAGTTAATCTGGAAATAGTGGAAACAGATGCTATAAATGGAAACCAGGTCTGCGTACCAAATGGAACATCAGGGCCCTGGTTGAAAGTAGTGCACTATACAGGGAGTTGGGTGCCATCGAGCACAAAACCAGAGCAGTACTCTGCCCTGCAGGCACAGGTTCTGAGCCAGCTGCCCCTCGGTGAACACTGAACACCAGCTCCCTCTCCTCCCCCGCTCTGCAACCCCACTGTCCTGATACACTACCACAGAAGGAGGATATTCTATAGCTCATATTCTACTGTGCAAACATTAGCTGCTTCTTCATCTTCCTAGTTTCAGGAGTTGTTTTATCAGAAGAGACAACCCAGGGACAGATACAGACAACCCAGGGACAGAGAGACAGAAAACCCAACGACAGATACAGACAACCCAGGGACAGAGAGACAGAAAACCCAGGGACAGATACAGACAACCCAGGGACAGAGAGACAGACAACCCTGGGACAGATACAGACAACCAAGGGACAGAGATACAGACAACCCAGGGACAGGTACAGTATGTGTATAAATAGCTTACATTCTACTGTGCAAACATTAGCTGATTCTTTCTTGTTTCAGGTATGAATTAAATATCAAAAAGTATATGTATAAAATCTGCCACAATTTATTCATAATAGAATTAGCAAGAAATGCTAGGAGAGGAAACCCACATGGTGAAATTTAGAGAGAGCGAGAAAACCCAATAATAAACAGATGGGAAAGAGGAAGACAATCTACATGTCCATGCCCAGGCTGGCACAACGGAGCCCTTCTCCTCCCCTGCAGAAGCAGACTGACGCCCCAGCACAGGTCACATCACAACCCCCTCACTTTCACATGCACGCCACAACACACGCTCACTCTGGGGTTGCGTCCCAAATAGCACCCTATTCCCTACATAGTGCACTACTTTTGACCAAGTAGAAGCCACATACAAACGAAACAACCACCAAGTATAGCATCTTGGCAAACACATAACTAGGGCACACGCCACTCCGATTGTTATTACTGTGCACAGAACTCTCTTCAATCCATTTTACTTCCTGTAAAGACCACGTGACCTTGGCTCTCTTCACTGACCTGCATCATATTATAGTGGATGGAGTCCAGACTTCCTTCTACAGACTTTGTGGATTTTCATTGTCTAATGGAGGCTGGAAACGCATCTGTTTTGTTCTGCTCCATGAACCGTCAACCCTCTTTCGTTTTGCATCCCATCAAACCAGGCGGTGTCCTTGTTTCGTCCTTGTTCTTCTGAATATACACAGAACATTGGAAATTGTGTTACACCGATATTCTGCATAAATTCATGTCTTGAGGAAATCTCATCTCTTGTTGTATTGTTCTGGTGATTTCTACAGGGAACTTGGATTGTGTGGGCGTTAATTTAACTCTGGGGAACTGTTGAGATGTAACCGTGTACGGTTTACACATTGTTTCATTGTGTGCAGTAATATTTGAATAGTCAATAATTGTAACTGACTCGAGATGAGTTAATAAAGCTTTGTGGGTTATTGGGTAAACTAGAATGAACCTCTTCAGATCCAAGGATACAAGCAATGTGAGCAATGTTAAGAGTTGACCTTGCCTCACATTCCTGCGAATCAGCTTCAGACTTCAATGGTGTAAGTCTACAAGAGGATGAACTGAGAAGTATGAGACCATATTACCTATACTACACAAAAGCATGTGGACACCTCTTCAAATTAATGGATTCAGCTATTCCAGCCACAACCATTGCTGACAGGTGTAAAAAATCAGGCACACCTCCATGCAATCTCCATAGACAAACATTGGCAGTAGAATGGCCTTACTGAAAAGCTCAATAACTTTCAACATTTCCCAGTCATAGAATGCCACCTTCCCAAGTCAGTTCATCAAATTTCTGCCCTGTTAGAGCTTCCCCGGTCAACTGTAAGTGCTGTTACTGTGAAGTGGAAACATCTAGGAGCAACAACAGCTAGACCCTAGCTCAAGTGAAGGGAAATCTTAATGCTACAGCAAACAATGATATTCTAGACAATTCTGTGCTTCCAACTTCAGGCAACAGTTAGGGGAAGGCTCTTTTCTGTTTCAGCATGACAATGCCCCGTGCACAAAGCGACGTTCATACAGAAACGGTTTGTCTAGATCAGTGTGGAAGAACTTGACTGGCCTGCACAGAGCCCTAACCTTAACCTGAACCCCATCGAACACCTTTGGGATGAATTGGAATGCCGACTGTGAGCCAGGCCTAATCGCCCAACATCAGTGCCCGACCTCACTAATGCTCGTGGCTGAATGGAAGCAAGTCCACGCAGTAATGTTCCAACATCTAGTGGAAAACCTTCCCAGAAGAGTAGAGGCTGTTATAGCAGCAAAGAGGGGACCAACTTCATATTAATGCCCATGATTTTGGAATGAGATGTTGGATGAGCAGGTCATGTAGGGTATATAGTAGACCTATAGGGCTCAGGTTCAAAGTAGTGCACTATATAGGGAGTATGGTGCCAATGACATTAAACCAAGTAGTACACTATAATGGGATGCAATTTGGGACACATCTGTAATGAAGTGGTGAGAGGTACAGAGGTTTTTGTTTACTCCTGTGCTCTATTCAAGACACTGTACAGCAAATATTAAGCAAGTGCTATTCAACTCCTCTTCATTATACTGGCTGGCACATTGAATACCACTTTGTTGCTGTCCTCTCACTGCCTGAATTATAAAACCATAGAAGACATTAAAAGGATAAAAGGGAAAGGAGGATATCTAGTCAGCTGTACAACTGAATGCCGTCAGGCTCATACATGCGTACAACAACAAGATTCAGGTAAAGCGTTACCTAGATACACATCGTAACAATCTGAACAATGGAAGTCATCAATAGTCTTGACGGTTTTTTACTGCATATGTTGAGAAAAATACATTTAGTGGCTGAAATGAGTACACACACACACACACATTATAAAATTGGCAAAAGCCTTTATTCACATTCATTATGATTTATTTGAGTCATTGACAACTGTACTTTATACTGCTGTGTATACGATCCCAAAAATAAGCCTTAGGCTCAACAACAAAATGTTGAACGTCATAACATTAGCAAAGCCCATATCTAGAAACACAGCTGTTCACAGGGCCTTAGCTTTAATTTTCGCATTGGCAGAGCCTTATTCAGGTTCATCACTTAAAAAATAATAATTATGTACACATTGAGATATTGGCGACTGGACGGTCAACTGATCAGGTCAGAGGTTAGTAGTAGTCCTCAAGGTCAGCTTTGTCGCCCTGATTCTGAACAACCTGCTGCTTCCTGTATAAATCAGCAATCTGAAATAGAATGACAGAAATCAGTGATCAGAGAGATATACAAATGGTTCTGAGGGAGACGTTAAATACAGAGAACGCGCTGTGTAAAAAAGCATACAAATAAATCTCCCCTTGACAAAAACGAACTGGAGAAGGTCCAAGGGGAGGGACCTTGGACATTCTCCTCCAATACAGTTGAGAGGGAGGAGAGAAGAAAGGATGTGAGGAATCATGGAAAGATGAATTGAGAAAGAGAAATGTGCAACAAGACAACTCCAGTGTGTCACAGCTGTGTCTCAACGTACCTGTCCTCCTGAAGTGGCCTCCTCTGGCTTCTTATCATCTCTGATCCTCAGGAAGCGTGGGAACCGAAGAGAGATGCCCTTCTCTGGGTCACACTGGGAGACAGCAGAGAGAAAATACATGAATCATCAGCAACGCTGTATTTGGATAGTCCCAAATTGTTTTGTAGACTGTCAACAACATTTCAACTAACTATGCCCGAACCATAATCCTAGCAAACGGTTGAAGCCATTCTCTGGGTCACAAAGAGAGAAGATACGAGGACCAGAGAAAATACATTAAAACAGACCCTCTCAGTGAGTGCGGGTTTGACCTGCTAAAAGAACATTAAAACAGACCCTCTCAGTGAGTGTGGGTTTTCCTTTCCCAGTTGATGCATTACTAACCAAGCACCCGAAGACTTGAGCAGTAAAGCACTTTGAGACCTGGCCACTGTCCCAAATGGCACCCTCTTCCCTATGTAGTACACTACCCATAAGGCTCTGATCAGGAGTTATGCACTATATAGGAAATAGGGGGCCATTTGGGACACAGACCTTGTATAAATCACAGATTAGGGCCCGTATCGACAAAGAGCTTCAGAGTAGGAGTGCTGATATGAATAGGATTTATGGACAGCAGCACTGCTACTCATACTCTGGCCCTGAGATTTATTTTTACTTAACATTTATTTAAGCCAGTTAAGAACAAATTCTTATTTACAATGACGGCCTACCCCAGCCAAACCCTAACCCGGACGACGCTGAGCCGATTGGGAGTCCCATAGGCCGGCGCACAATCACGGCCGGTTGTGATACAGCCTGGAATCGAACCAGGGTCTGTAGTGACGCCTCTAACACTGAGGTGCAGTGCCTTAGACCTTAGGCCTCTCGGGAGATGTAGCCTAAATATTGGACCTAGGCCTATATGAGTGTATATTTAAGTTGTGGGTAACATGGGTTCATGGTAAGTCTATTAAATAATATCATTCCCAAAGGAAAGCAACAAGAGCCATGATCTCAAGAAATTTGGGGGCACTTTCAAATACTTAAATCTAGAGACGTAAACAGTTGGTTGAGAATCAACAACACATTTTAGATTTGCAGAGGGGATTAATGAGGTGAAGAGTCTGTGGCGGTTGCATCCCTGTCGGTCCTCAAAGATTAAATATTAATAATTCCCAAATTACTTTGGTTCTGTCCCAAATGGCACCCTATTCCCTATATTGTGCACTACTTTTATTGGGACCTGGTCAAAAGTAGTGCACTACAAAAGGAATAGGCTCAGTCTTTATATTATTAGTATTGATGTGCCAGTGTACAAACAAGTGGTACTAACCAATCCCATGCCAGCCTTGTAGATCGGCGACAGCGATAGGTCAGCACACTTCACTTCCCATACTTGCACGGCATCGAGCCACAAGTCGGGCTCAGTTGATTGGTCCACACGGTAATAGGGGCGGGGATTTGGCAAAATATGCTCCTGGAAAAGACAATGCCTTCATAGTTAATTGGATCTAAAGACTTCTGGCAGCTTTGGAACAGAAACTCTGGCCGTTGCTTCACAAACGAGAATAGAACACAGGAACGGTCTCTGTATTGTACCTTTAAGAATTTGTAATGTTGCTCCAAATCTTCATCCTTGAAACCTGTCCCAATCTGCAAAGACAAAAGAACCAGAAAAATATATTCCCCCGGGATAAACTAGATGAGACCTTTAGCAGAGTAGAATAACAGAACTGACAGAATTCCCTGTGTTAAATGCCTTTAGCCTAATTGGCCCGAGGCGCTGTCACCTTTCAAAAACAGACAAACCAGCAGAGACAGAGAAAAAAAAAAAAAAAAAGTAACCTCGCATTCAAGGCAGGCAGACAGGTACACACACACACACACACACACACACACACACACACACACACATCCCACACAAAGAAATCCCCTCTCACACACACTGACCTTGCAGACTGACTGGAACTCTTCATTGTCCTCATCGTAGCAGGCGAGCAGAAAGCCTCCGTAGGTCCCGGTTCTCTTCCCCTTCCCCAGATACGCTCCGATCACACACAGATCCATCGTGTCCCCCACGCCATCCAGATAGTCCTTTTTCAGCTAGACAGAGATAGGAAGTATTTATAGAAAACGTATAAGAAGTTCTTGTTTGTGTGTGTGCGCGCGCGTGTGTTTGTGTGCACATGTGTAGTGCAGGGTTCTCGCCAAAGAATGTAAGAGGAGCTGCGCCACCTTGTGGACTGGCTGCGCCACACATATACACACAGTGATATATATACACACACAGACACAGTGTGTATGTGTGTGTGGCGCAGCCTACTCATAAGGGTTTTTATTTGTACTATTTTTCTACATTGTAGAATAAAAGTGAAGACCTCAAACTAATGCTAACCCAAATGAGATGGTTTGGGATGAGTTGGACCGCAGAGTGAAGGAAAAGCAGCCAACAAGTGCTCAGCATATGTTGGAAAAGCATTCCAGGTGAATACCTCATGAAGCTGGTTGAGAGAATGCAAAGCTGTCAAGGCAAAGGGTGGCTATATCTCAAATATATTTAGATTTGTTTAACACATTTTTGGTTACTACATGATTTCATGTGTTATTTCATAGTTGATGTCTTCACTATTATTCTACACCGTAAAAAATTGTAAAAATAAAGAAAAACCCTGGAATGAGTAGGTGTCCAAACCTTTGACTGGTACTGTACACACAGTATGTGTGTGTGTGTGTGTGTATGCAAGTTTACATACACCTTAGCCAAATACATTTAAACTCAGTTTCTCACAATTCCTGACATTTAATCATAGTAAAAATTCCCTGTCTTAGGTCTGTTAGGATCACCACTTTATTTTAAGAATGTGAAATGTCAGAATAATAGGAGAGAGAATTATTTATTTAAGACTTTCTTTCATCAGATTCCCAGTGGGTCAGAAGTTTACATACACTCAATTAGTACATGGTAGCATTGTCTTTAAATTGTTTAACTTGGGTCAAACATTTCAGGTAGCCTTCCACAAGCTTCCCACAATAAGTTGGGTGAATTTTGGCCCATTCCTTCTGACAGAGCTGGTGTAACAGAGTCAGGTTTATAGGCCTCCTTGCTCGCACACGCCTTTTCAGTTCTGCCCACACATTTTCTATAGGATTGAGGTCAGGGCTTTGTGATGGCCACTCCAATACCTTGACTTTGTTGTCCTTAAGCCATTTTGCCACAACTTTGGAAGCATGCTTTGGGTCATGGTCCATTTGGAAGACCCATTTGCGACCAAGCTTTAACTTCCTGACTGACGTCTTGAGATGTTGCTTCAATATATCCACATCATTTTCCTGCCTCATGATGCAATCTATTTTGTGAAGTGCACCAGTCCGCCCTGCAGCAAAGCACCCCCACAACATGATGCTGCCACCCCCGTGTTTCACGGTTGGGATGGTGTTCTTCGGCTAGCAAGCCTCCCCCTTTTTCCTCCCAACATAACGATGGTCATTATGACCAAACAATTCTATTTTTGTTTCATTAGACCAGAGGACATTTCACCAAAAAGTACAATCTTTGTCCCCATGTGCAGTTGCAAACCGTAGTCTGGCATTTTTATGGCGGTTTTGGAGCAGTGGCTTCTTCCTTGCTGAGCGGCCTTTCAGGTTACGTCAATATAGGACTCGTTTTACTGTGGATATAGATACTTTTGTAACTGTTTCCTCCAGCATCTTCACAAGGTCCTTTGCTGTTATTCTGGGATTGATTTGCACTTTTCGCACCAAAGTACGTTCATCTCTAGGAGACAGAACGCGTCTCCTTCCTGAGCAGTATGACCGCTACGTGGTCCCATGGTGTTTATACTTGCGTACTATTGTTTGTACAGATGGACGTGGTACCTTCAGGCGTTTGGAAATTGCTCCCAAGGATGAACCAGACTTGTGGAGGTCTACAATTATTTTGCTGAGGTCTTGGCTGATTTCTTTGGATTTTACCATGATGTCAAGCAAAGAGGCACTGAGTTTGAAGGTAGGCCTTGAAATACATCCACAGGTACACCTCCAATTGACTCAAATGATGTCAATTAGCTCATCAGAAGCTTCTAAGGCCATGACATCATTTTCTGGAATTTTCCAAGCTGTTTAAAGGCATAGTCAACTTAGTGTATGTAAACTTCTGACCCACTGGAATTGTGATACAGTGAATTATAAATGAAATAATCTGTCTGTAAACAATCGTTGGAAAAATTACTTGTGTCATGCACAAAGTAGATGTCCTAACCGACTTGCCAAAACTATAGTTTGTTAACAAGAAATTTGTGGAGTGGTTGAAAAATGAGTTTTAATGACCCCAACCTAAGTGTATGTAAACTTCCGACTTCAACTGTATGTATGTATGTATGTATGTATGTATGTATGTATGTATGTATGTATGTATGTATGTAAATAGTCAATATATTTATTGTTACTTTATTTGTTCTGGCACTTTTTAGTTCTAGATAGCAGGAAATGGCAGTTAACGATGTTAAAAAAAAAAGGGGACGGGGACTGCCCCTGTCCGGGCGTCCCCACGGCTGTACTCAGCAGCACCACCTTGTTAAATGCTGGGGAGAACCCTGTGGTGTGTCTGTACCTTGAGCCAGTTGTGAGAGCGCTTGGCGATTTCATACGTGGCATCTTTCTCCAGAGTCTTCACCATGAGTCCCTCGCAGGAGTCTGATGAACCCAGAATTACATACAGAAACAACATTTACAGTGCGTCCCAAACTTGTATAAAATGTATTTAAAAACAGGAAATGGCAACCGATTCCCTATATAGTGCACTACTTTTAACTAGGGCCCATAGAAACATAACACTTACTGTGTCCCCCAAATGGCAGCCAATTCGCCATCGTCCTAAGTCAGATAGCGTGTCGATTCGCCATCGTCCTAAGTCAGATAGCGTGTCGATTCGCCATCGTCCTAAGTCAGATAGCGTGTCGATTCGCCATCGTCCTAAGTCAGATAGCGTGTCGGTTCTGCCGGCACTGATCTCTCGTATCTCGCAAGGGTGATGGGATAATTCAGCTACAATGTGTTGTCTAACATTAAAAAAAATATTACCTAGGTGACATCGTCTGCTGAACACAATTTTGCCTGAAAACAGTCTGAATGAATCTAAGCTAAAACAATACATCTATCAATAATGTTTTTGGTGAGGAAGTCTTAGCCGCTCCATTTTACATCTAGCGAAGACTTTGTGCTTCTCTAAGCATTTCTGAAGTTTGACAATGGGCACGAAAGCTAACATAAAATGTCCAACATTAGCTTGCTAAACCAGTCCCTGAAACGATGCTGCTAACCAACCAACCCTCTACTTAGTAATATACACAGACACACACACACACACACACACACACCATACACACACACACACACACACACACACACACACGTTGAATGCTTCCAACAAAAGCTAGCTAAGCAAGCTACTTTAGTAGTGCTGACGCTCACATTATGAGTTTTCATGAAGCAGCTGTTGGTCATTGCAGTAGCCTCCCAAGTTAGCTGCTGTGCTCAGCTGACCCAAGCATACAGAGTAATGTTAGCGATCGCAGGGAAAGATGCTGATCTACAAACTGATTTCTGATCACAGTCCCTCTTAACTTTGGGGCTGCAAGTCTATAACGGCAGGGTAATTTAAACATGTTAAGCAAGCTTTAAAATTTTCAGTAAAGGTAGAGCTAGCTAGCGTACCGCGTCAGTACGACAGCTAGCTAGCGTACCACGTCAGTAGGACAGCTAGCTAGCGTACCACGTCAGTAGGACAGCTAGCTAGCGTACCACGTCAGTAGGACAGCTAGCTAGCGTACCACGTCAGTAGGACAGCTAACTAGAACAGCTAAGCAGCTGATTAAGTCACTGCACTGGCGGCCGACATCTTTGCAGGAGATAAGACTTTGTTTTAATTTTCTCAAACTATTAAATCATTGTCACAACATTTGTCTTACTTGAGCTTGTTATTCTGCATTGATATAACATTTTAGAAACTGTTTCCATTTTTGAATGGCGGACGCTCGGGAATCCCAACATTTTAGGATGAGTTCGACGTCCTACAACAAGACAGATTGATTGAGGGACGAGCGTTGCATAGGAGTGACGCCATCTGACGTAAGACAATGACAATTCCCTTTCTGCCTCAAATTAGTCCTTCTGGAATGTTCTTGGTAAATCCTTCTCTGTACAGTGCACAGCTTTTATTTTTAATTTAAAGGAGAGGAAGGTCCCACTCCTCACATATGTTTTGTTTATTGTACAGGATAGAGAGAGAGCTAGAGAGGAAAGACAGAGGGCTGAAATAGCAGTTGGCTGGATGGTGGCCTCTGCTGCAGTACTATATATGTGATCAAGAGGAAGCGGCTTAGAACGCTACACCATCCTTGGCAACAATAGTGCATGACCTTTGACCAGGCACCATAGATAGAGCTCTGGTCTAAAGTAGTGCACTATATAGGGAATAGGGTGTCATTTAGGACACAGCCTAAGACATGAATAAACAAGTCGAGGACAGAAGGAGATCACAGAAGACAAGAGTGACCTCAAAAACAAACACAGAAAACAGACTGCGCACACACACGTTATAAAACACACAGACTCATCCCACAGACCTCGAACCGATTGCTCTAGGAACTCAGCGATGGCGTCTGTGTTGTCTGAGTCGATGGCACGGGCGAACACAAACTCTCCCTCCTTCTCCTGGAAGCTCTCCTTCAACAGAGCTCTGCGACATGACAAGGGCTGCTTCACTAGAGACTGACACACCCAGAGAGAGACCCAGAGAGAGCGAGACCACATTAGAGACATATTTTCAACAGATCCAAAAAGAATTTGAAAACAAATCAAATATTGATAAACTCCCATATCCATTAGGCGAAATACCGCAGTGTCAAGATTTGTGGCCGTTGCCATGAGAAAAGGACAACCAGTGGAGATCAATGTAAATACAGACAGACAGACAGACAGACAGACAGACAGACAGACAGACAGACAGACAGACAGACAGACAGACAGACAGACACCCAAAGAGAGAGAGAGAGACACCCAAAGAGAGAGAGAGAGACACCCAAAGAGAGAGAGACACCCAAAGAGAGAGAGACACCCAAAGAGAGAGAGAGACCCAGAGAGAGAGAGAGACCCAGAGAGAGAGAGAGACAGCCAAAGAGAGAGAGAGAGAGAAAGACACCCAAAGAGAGAGAGAAAGACACCCAAAGAGAGAGACAGACACCCAGAGAGAGAGACCTGACAAAATATAAAACAATTAGTGTCATTTCCCCAAATTTGAAACCCTTATTCAGCCCTTAGCTGTGGTAAATTGGCCATATACCACACCCCCCGGGCCTTATTACTTAAACGTCCCATATGGCACCCTATTCTCTATATAGTGCACTTGTCTGGACCAGAAACCTACAGGCTCTGGTCAAAACTAGTGCACTAAATAGGAAAAAGTGTCCATGTCTAACAGACCGTATAATTCCTATCCTCATCCACTCACCTCTCCATTGAGATACAGCAGGTCGAAGGCGTACACACACACTTGGACCTTGATATCAGCTGCAGCCACATCCTACAGAACACACAGTACAGGTCATTGATATCAGCTGCAGCCACATCCTACAGAACACACAGTACAGGTCACTGATCAGCTGCAGCCACATCCTACAGAACACACAGTACAGGTCACTGATCAGCTGCAGCCACATCCTACAGAACACACAGTACAGGTCACTGATCAGCTGCAGCCACATCCTACAGAACACACAGTACAGGTCACTGATCAGCTGCAGCCACATCCTACAGAACACACAGTACAGGTCACTTAACACCGATCCCACCCACCCAGTAAAAGATCATTCAAACCTAGATATTTTGGTCCCTGTACTCAGTATATTGTCACAGTGAGAGGGCTTGACAGCCCCTCAGCGCTATGCCGATGGGAGGTAGCCCAACTCCCGGCAGGTCAAACCAAACCAGACAGGTTGAGGGGTTAGACAAAGCAGTCCACGTCTTGATCGGAGCCTGGTAGGAAAACGATCTACGACCACTGAGGATAAGTTGTGGAAACCGTCACCTGGGCTAATCAGCCATCCAGCTGTAATGAAAATGATTAGAGAAACCAAAACTATGGATACCCCAGTATGAGGCCCACTCATTTCCTTCCTGTCACCTTTCTCTTCCGTGTGGTGAGAACCTGGAATGGTTGGATCTGTTTCTTTTCTCTGTCCCAAGCTACTGCCTCAGAGTCCAACACACAGGATACCACAGACTCATTCTTTACCTGAGAGAGACACAGCGACAGAGACAGCGAGAGAGACAGGAAATTGTATTATTCATGCAGTGTGCTTATGTCCATGATAAAAGGGGCTAAGATGATCTCCGGTTGTGTCCGAAATTGCACCCTATTCTCTATGTAGTGTACTCTGGACAAATGTAGTGCACTATATAGGGAATAGGTTGTCATTTGGGATGCTCATTGAGTGTGCTAGTGTTGAGAGGGTCATTGTTACCGTAGGAATGCGAGAGATGATGTCAGGATATTTGGTGGTATTATCCTCCTGGTTGCGACTGAAAATACGCACTTCCCCGTTCTCCAAGATATGGATCTGCACAATACATATAAGTATCAATAGTTGACCCATTCAACCAACAACAACGAGTTCCCTGTTGTATGCAGAGTAGAGCTGTGTGGCTCAGTTGGTGGAGTATAATACTGAAAAAACGCCAGGACAGTAAATTCAACTCCCGCAGGGGCCACTCATTAGAAAAATGGACGCAGGCACTACTGTCCGTTGCTTTGAATGCGCATCTGCTGCCTGTCATAACACATGTTATATTAGATAGAAAAATGCAGGGTCCACCTGTTTACCTTTATTTTACTAGGCAAGTCAGATAAGAACAAATTCTTATTTTCAATGACTGCCTAGGAACAGAACGACAGATTTGTACCTTGTCAGCTCGGGGATTTGAACTTGAAACCTTTCGGTTACTAGTCCAACGCTCTAACCACTAGGCTACCCTGCCGCCCCACTAGGCTACCCTGCAGTAAAAATGGAACACAAGCGCTACGAGCCAGTTGTATGTTAGAGCGCCATCAGGTGGCCATTTCAGGAGTCAGACAGCAGCTTAATGGCCAAGAGGACGAAACGTCACAGGGCTCTCTACAGCCTCCACCTGGGAGGGCCTCGCAGGGCTCTCTACAGCCTCCACCTGGGAGGGCCTCACAGCCTGAGGCACAATAGCACCATGTCTGTTTCCTAACCAGGACACACACAGATATAACAAACATGTATAGGACACACACACTTACCTGTGCTCGTTCTCCATCATACTTGTACTCGCAGGTGAAGGCGGCTTCATCAAATCTCTTCATCACCTCTCCTACACCTTTGGTGGGGTGAGCCAGCATGGGCCTCAACGGTACACCTGAGGAAGAGGAGAGGGGTCAGAAATACCACACTAAAACAATACCCCCCCCCACACACACTCTTGACAACCCTGATGGTCAGTACCTCATTTACTCATAAAAGGCTGTCATTTCCCCTCCCGCTTTAAGTACTTTGGGATTCTTTATGTAATGAAAAGCGCTATAAAAATGTAATAAATGATTATTGCCTGGAGTGAGTTTGCAGTGGTTGGGTAGTTCATCAATCCCTTCCTTCAGAATGACCGGGATGATGACATCATAGTTGGGCATCTCACTGGACGGGACAAACGGAACAAAACCATTAAGAAAATAAAATTCACACAGGCGTTTGTCCCAAATGGCACTACATTCCCTACATAGTGTACTACATTGTGCAGAACCCTATGAGCCCTGGTCAAAAGTAGTGCACTATATAGGGAATAGGGGTCCGTTTGGTTAATGGACACACTGACTACAGCAGATTTAGTACCAGTAAGTCTGTTTGAGGATAAGGCTCTTCTCTTCTATCCAAGCTTTCTGGTTTTCTGCACTCATTCCTTTCCCTGCGTCAATCACCGCCGGAGGGAAGTCTGGAATAGACACACAAAAGGCTCAGTTGCATCAAAGGCAGACATTAATATTGTATGTAGAGGTTGTTGTGAATGAACGTGGTGATAATGTCTGGGGGGGGGGGGCACTGTTGTGAAAACACTGTGACGATGTTGTGGTAATGTTGGGGGGGTAATGTGATAGTACTGTGAAAACGTGATCAAGTTGAAAGGTAATGTTGTTTAAACATTGTGAGAACGTTGTGAAAATGTAATAACGTTGGCTGGCTAACCTTGTCCTGGAGGAGTCAGACACACGGCCTGACTCAGGGCAGCCAGTACACTCTGTTCAGCCAAGCCAATCCTCAGCTTCCCTGCCAGCGACCTGTCGATCAAATCAACCAATCAATACAGACATGCATTGATGATGTCCTGCTTTTTGTCTGATGTTGTGCATGTACTGGTGTTGTACGTAGCAGCTGGTCAACAAACAGTTATAAAGTACTATAGAATTACACACAGTCACAGAGATCCTAATATTAAATGATCTTATTTGAATCCATTAACGTGCCGACCAGCAGGGTGACTACTTGTGAACGGGCAGGCAGACAGTGATAATACGTTCAGCTTGACTAATGAAGCAAGACAACATGCTCAACTACATCCTGTGTAAACCAATAACAGGTGACCGGAAGCAGCAACAACACATTGATCACATATAAAATGAACAAAGGCCAGAAGTACTGCATTACAGATAGCATAGGCTGCCATTTAGGAGACATCCTCAGTTTGACCAGTAGTAGAGTGAAGGACGTGGGGGACCATTACCTGACAATGTATCTGGCTTCAGAGAAACGACAGGCTACAAAGAGACCCTTAATGATGTCAATCTTCTTATTCATGGCCTGCAGGCAGGGGGAGACAGAGAGGAATTCATTCATTCCATTCCTGATTACAAATCAATTTATCATCCTTTTCCCAGGACAGAGGAGAATTGTGTTGTTTTCTTAAAATCAGTAAATTTACCTAAACGATTTGAGAATTTTACTGTGTTAAACTCTCTCACACACACTCACAGAATTCCCACTCATGTTCCCGATGTCTTTCAGTTTGTTGAACACACCCCCTGCAATCAGATTGGCTGGCTGGAACATAATTCTCTGGTTGTTACGGGAACTCTCAGCCACCAACCCCAAGTCCCCCTTCTCTGCAGCCTCCGCCTTGATTTTGTCCAACTGTCGCCCTGGCAACAAGAATAAAGATGTGAGAGAGTTCTAAGCCCAAAAGCAAAGGAAGAGAAATGATAACAAACAACAACGC
The DNA here is from genome assembly GCA_003317085.1 of Hucho hucho. NCBI lineage: Eukaryota > Metazoa > Chordata > Actinopteri > Salmoniformes > Salmonidae > Hucho > Hucho hucho. Next base: position 100,307 of record QNTS01004388.1, read on the forward strand.
TGAGAGCGAGCGAGCGAGCGAGCGAGCGAGCGAGAGAGAGAGAGAGTGTGTGTGTGTCTCACCAGTAGCTTGGGCGACAGCCTTCATCAGTACAGTTTCTCCCACTCCCAGCTCCAGCCCCATGTAAGCAGGACCCAGCTGATTGAGACACAGGTAGACGCAGCACAGCAGGTCCTCTGAGCAAGAACAACAAGAGAGACAAACACTCAGCACACTAGTCCCTAATATAGCGGCCTACTTTTGATAAGGGCTCATAGGGAATCGGGTGGCATTTGGGACAATGCAGGGTATTTCACAGCGTTCCTTTACAGGATAGTATAGTGCCGTAGGGGTCAGGTCAAAAGTAGTGCACTAAATAGGGAATATTAGAATGCCATTTGGGACGTTGGCATCCGGCACCCGGGCTCCACTTGTACACACTTTAGGGGGGAAAAAAAGCTATTTTACCTGGAGAGAGGACGATCACAGAGCGTAGGAGATTTGATAATGTTTCAATGTTCCTCAATCTAGCAAAAAATAAAAATGCAATTAGTATGTAAAACAATGTAGAAGGGAAAATTACACTACAATAAAACACAGGCTGTCCCAAATTGCACCCCATTACCTAGATAGTGCAACACATAGGGAATTGGGTGCAATTTGGGACACACAAGAACAGTCACGACTTGGGAGGTCTATTGAAACCTCTTACCTGCCAGAATCTTCCTCGATCTTTTCAAAGGTGCGCGCAACAGCCAAATACGGGACCCTGTGAAAGAGAAAATTAGACAAAACATTGAATTACAACTCCATTGACAGACTTATTTACAGTACCAAAACAACTCCATTGACAGACTTATTTACAGTACCAAAACAACTCCATTGACAGACTTATTTACAGTACCAAAACAACTCCATTGACAGACTTATTTACAGTACCAAAACAACTCCATTGACAGACTTATTTACAGTACCAAAACAACTCCATTGACAGACTTATTTACAGTACCAAAACAACTCCATTGACAGACTTATTTACAGTACATATGTCCAGTGCAGGTTGTTAAGGGTGGAATTCATTAGTGCACATCGTAGCAAAACCATTTTGGAACAGGAAATTAAAACAAGCGTTTCTTATTGGATAGGTTCAGGTAGTCCCTCTCTGTTTCGGCCCGTTTGCTTCCGTTTGGTGCCTAGTGAATAGGACTCAGGTTGAGGTATACAGCCGAGTCGTGTGGCTAGAGCTGGGCAATATGGACAAAAATCCACAATGTGATAAATTGACTGAATTGTAGCACGATAACGATAAACTGAACGATACATTTATCAAACGAATAAGCATTACTTTATTTGAACCTTTAAAATACTCCTACAAATGTTTATATTCTTAATTTTCTCGATAGCAATAGCCCATATTAGGCCTATTTAACTCCTAGTAAAAGCAACTTAACGTTATTATCGATGTCAGTAAAATGTATAATTATTGATTTCTTTTATAAATGGTTGGGTTGGTCAGTGTCGATCATTTCCAGTTTATCGTCCCAGCTCTAGCTGTGTTAAGGGGGTTGGACGTACCTCTGTCCCCGACTCCAGCAGGCGTGGTCTACTGGGTGGTAGTTGGGTCTGGATGGGTCATACTGGGCCTGGTCAGTCTTCTCTCTGGGGGTCAAAGACACTCAGATTAATACAGTATACTGCACTATTCAACTCACTGGAGAAAACATCCAGAAATGTACACATGTACAGCTACTCCTTCAAAGAGATGGCCAGAGAATCAGGACATGGCCTTTCTTCACCTGCACACTTACAGTGACAGGTTTAAAAGCAATGGATTGTTGTAATCATTGGCTGGAGGGAGATTCCACCATTGACCAAAGCACCAATATTGGGAAAAGGTTGGAGAATGGGATGAAGCCGTGGTGTAAAGTAAACACATTTTCATAACCATCTGTGATTCTCTCTTACCCTTTCTTGTCTTTAACGTCCTCCGTGGTACGGGACACCTTCGCCTTTTCCTTTATAAACGCCTCGCTCTTCTCCTTTCCGTCTCCCTCGCTCTTCTCCTTTCCGTCTCCCTCGCTCTTCTCCTTTCCGTCTCCCTCGCTCTTCTCCTTTCCGTCTCCCTCGCTCTTCTCCTTTCCGTCTCCCTCGCTCTTCTCCTTTCCGTCTCCCTCGCTCTTCTGCTTTCCGTCTCCCTCGCTCTTCTGCTTTCCGTCTCCCTCGCTCTTCTCTGGTCTCTCCATCTTCACAGCAGCCTTCCTGGGAGCTAGATAACAGAGAGGAAACCAACATTCAGACTTGGAGTTTGGAGCACACGGTTTGTCAAACAAGCTTTTTAAAGTATAAAGTACAAAGGACGTTACATGTCATTGTTCCACTGCCATCTCTGCAGTTTACAAGTCTCTTACACTCCTTCAGATTTCTTCAAAAACTTCCCAAAACAAATGTAGGTTAAATCCCAAACGGCACCCTATTCCGTACCACTTGAGAAGGAATGTTACACTCCTTCAGGTTTCTTCTAAACAAACTGCAGAATGCAAACTCATTCATAGAGAGGTTCCTGTGCAAGGCAGGAAGTAAATGGGGAAAAATCTCACCAAAGAAACTGCTGATGGTGGGGGCTTTTTTGGCTTGGGGGCTTTCTGACACTTTCTCTTCTTTCATGTCTTTCTCCTCCTTCACTGCCTTCCTTTCATTTTTAGGACTTCCTTTTTCTTTCTCATCCTTTACCGCCTTTTGACCTTTAGGACTTTTTCCTTTAGCCTTCTGACCCCTAGGACTTCTCTCTTTAGTATTTTGACCTTTAGGACTTCTCTCTTCAGCCTTCTGACCTTTAGGACTTCTCTCTTCAGCCTTCTGACCTTTAGGACTTCTCTCTTCAGCCTTCTGACCTTTAGGACTTCTCTCTTCAGCCTTTTCACTTTTTCCCTTTTCCTCCTCAGCCTTCTCGGTCGCGGTCTCTTTCACATCAAGTGCTTTCTCTTTCTCTCCATTTTTGGTCTTCTCTTCATCTGTCTCTTTCTCCTCCGGGTTGTTCTGCGCCACCACAGGCTTATCCACACTGTTCTCTCCTCCAACGTCCATCGCTTCCTCTTCATTCTCTACAGAGAGAAAGAGAAATGGAGTGATGCAACAGAAGAGAGAAGGGGTAGGAAGGAACACTTGTAATGGAGGAAACCCTTACCGGTGCTGTCAAGTGTCTCATCAACCTTTGCTCTTTTATTCTGCTGTCCTTGTTCTTCCTCCTCCTTTTCACTGCCACTCCTGCTGTCCAGCTTTCTCTTGGGGAACTGCTTCCTTGCTACAGAGATCATAGAAACACAACTAGAGATGCATCACTACTCTACAGAGATCATAGAAACAACTAGAGATGCATCACTACTCTACAGAGAGCATAGAAACAACTAGTTAGAGATGAATCACTACTCTACAGAGATCATAGAAACAACTAGTTAGAGATGAATCACTACTCTACAGAGAAGATAGAGATGCATCATTGCTGAAACATTTTTGTGGCATTAATCATATTGATGTAGTCCTTAGTCCTTTTTTTTTTTACAACTTGTGTGGAAGTATTTTCTCTTTGTTATCATTGAATAATTCCCCAAGCACCTGCAACAAGTAACCCCAGATATGTACGTGCCTTTTCCTATTTTCAGACATATTTCAACATGCAGGCTGCATTAAATAACAGACAACTTAGTTAACAGTGTGTTAGTAGAGGATGTTGGACTTGTACAGCTAGAGACTGACCGGTGCGGCGTTTGGGTATTCCGGAGGGTGAGATGGAAGTGGGGGTGTCAGGGGTTCCAGGGGTGGTGGAGGCAGCTGGGGTCACTGGAGTGGCGGGGGATAGGGGGGTGGTAACAGCCTTGAATACGTCATCCTGTGGGGGAGAGACACAGTTCAGATCTATATGCACAGAGTGGGTCACAAATGGCCACTATTTCCTAGATTTGTATTTGTTTACCCAGGTTTACTCTCATTTAGTTCAAATCTGTTTTTCAAGAGCGACCTGGTCAAGACTGCCCTGTATTGGGAATATGATTCCATTTGGAATGCATACTCAGCCGCATCTTTATATAGACACACCCTCCTTCGGCTTTACAGTTGTTTCAAATGGTAAAGACCAGAGTAGGGTTGGGTGGTAACCACATTTTCATAGTCATGCTGTTCCTGTACCATACTGGGGTATACGGTATTACCAGCAGTGCACGGAAAGGGGCTCTTAAAAAAAAAAGTGTTATTGTTTTGACGCACAAAACTAATTTAGACAGCAGGGATCTTGATCCAGGAGGGGCTTGATTATCTCTGCTGTAGCCAAGAAGATTGATCTTGACATTTAGCCACTTAGCTAGAGAGTTAGCAAACCAAATGCATAGCTGGAGCACTGAACTGGAGATCATTTATTTGGCACATCTTAGATAGTGAACTTAGTTATAAGCAGTGTTGACGGTATTGACAATCATACCGTTGGTATTTGAAAACACCCCGGTATAAATCATATCTGAGTCCCAAATGGCACCTTATTTCCTATAGTGTGCTACTTTTGACCAGAGCCGATAGGGCCTGGTCAAAACTGGTGCACTATGTAGGGAATATGGTGCGATATGGGATGGATCCAATGTCCTGATTAGAGCTTGTTTACGTAGAGGAGGATATGAGGTGGGAAATGTAAAAGCTACCTTGGGCTGCACAACCTTGTCCTCTTGCTCCTTTTCTATTCCGGCTGGAGCCTCATCATCATCATCATCACTGTCCAAGATCTGACGACTGCGTTTAGTGAACTTCTTTACTGGCGAATCAGGCTCTTTATGGACCCCATTCTGAACTTTGAGAGGCCTTTTGACTGGTCTAGCAAGGATGGAAAATAAAAATACATTATAGACAGATACTGCAAATACCTACTCTCATATTGGTCATTCTACAGTCTGTTCGCTTTCGCCGTTGCTGATTGCTTTGCTATTCAGGCAAGTACTCTACCACGAACTTCAAGGGTAATCCACTTCCTGTATAGACAACTACACCCAGGGCCATGTATTTAACTTAAATATATGGCTCTGGCTACACCCGTGAAAATCCTGCCACCCTCACTCCCTGGCTTTAAACACTTACTCTGGCTTGTCTTTCACCGGCTTGTCTTTCACCGGCTTGTCTTTCACCGGCTTGTCTTTCACCGGTCCATCACTTTTTTTGCTCTCCTTCTCTTTGCCCGTTTTGGGCTGAAAGAAAGATCTTTAGGGCAGAAGAAGATTTAACAGAAGTCAGAAAGAATACAGTAGCTACATATGTTAAGGTAAAAAGTACATTATGCATGACACAAACATGCTGTTGAGTCTCATGATTCACTTTATATTAAAGGCAGGTGTCAAGTAGAATTGAGACAGGCACTAGCATTATATGATATTATAAACTGGGTGGTTTGAGCCATCAATGCGGATTGGCTGACAGCCGTGGTATATCAGACCGTATACCACGGGTATGACAAAACACTTATTTTGACTGCTCTAATTACGATGGTAAACAGTTTCTAATAGCAATAAGGCACCTCAGGGGTTTGTGAAATAGGGTCAATATACCACCGCTAAGGGCTGTGTCCAGGCACTCTGCGTTACGTCGTGCCTGACAGCCCTTAGCGGTGGTATATTGGCCAAGCATCTAGACATTATCTCACATTTCTTTCAGACTAACATTTAGTTTTCAACAGCAGAGATTTGTATAAACCTTCTCAGCCAGTCTAAATCATGAATCAGCTGGCATATAAAGATATTTCAATTAAAAAAGGTGCAACGAAACGAAGTACAGCTAGTTATCCATATTTCCAGCTTCAGTTTGAAGTGACTGTGTTAGCTGTGTGGTTGGCTAGCTCCTCTGAACAACAGTGTCCTGACGAGAGAGCATATTTTCTATGCCAGGCGAAATCGCGCCTCATTAGTTCATTGTTATGGATGTTTCCAAATAAATGTCACTAGAAAACAACTTAAAACAAATGCAGCGGTTATTCTTTTTGAGGTTACTTTAAGTTAGCTGTAGTTGGTTAGCTAGTAAGTAAGGGATAGGAAAGTGGGACATGCAGAACATAAGACTGGGTCGCGTCTCTGGCAACCGAACCAATAGAACGATCAACCCTATAATTTATTTTTTGGGGAATATATCGTGTTAGCATGAATAAAGTAATCAAAAAATAACGTTCATGAAAATATGTCAATCGTTTTTTGAATATGTTGGTAACCCGCTGTATAAAAGTGATAATGCCCTCAGCCGGTGGTTGGAGGAGATATTGGCACGGGTTTAGTTAGGCCTGAGACGAAGTCATTTTCACTTAACCACCAACACAGTCCCAGGGGGTTGACCTCGTGTGTGTTGTTCACATCTTTGCAAACACAAAGAAGCCAGCTAGATAGTTTCAATGTACCTCAAGCCAGTTCTCTAGATGATGGCAAGGAACTCATTTAGCTAGTATAATGTTATCTAACTAACCTAACCTAGCAGTTAGCCAACCTAACTAGATGACGGAACTTGGCTAATGTTGCAGACATAACCCAATGCTGACTTTACTTACGAGATGCTTCGCTGCATGCTGTCTTGTAGTTCTGATGCGGTAAATTACTGGTTATACACTATAACTAAACTTCGTGTTTAGCTAACAACATAAGGACATTACCCGCGCAGAAATGCGATTGAAACGTTCGCCGCCAAAAACAACGTCAGACGTTTCTGCAAGGGAGGGAATCACGTCGCCAGAGTGGTGTGGCGCTAACCGCATCGATGCTACTGCCGCCCGCTGGAGTGGAGTCCCATAGCAGCAGGACGGCTCTGGTCGTGAGGATGTTTCAGATGAGTCTTTCAGGCCTATGTTCTGATAACATCATTGATCACAAAGTGGAACTGTTCCTTTTTGGCATGCAAAGCAAATTTGCCTTATAATGCAGCACAACAGTTTGACAATTGAAATATTTTATTTGTCATACACAACAGGCACTTCTCTGTTGAAGATTGCTGAGAAAGTAAGTGTACTGTTCATGTCACAGGTTTGTACTACTGAAGCTATTTATTTCATGAAATGGAGAATAAGTAAACGCACATGCAATGTGAAATAGAATAAATATCAAAGTACAGTGTAAACTCTGTGACATTCACATACACTTCATCAGACATATCACACAACTGCAATTATTCTGTTCTATACATGATCCTTTACACAAACACATAATCCCACAACATCAGTAGTATCCCCACTCAATCTGTGAGGAACAATAATATTATAACATACTAATTTCAATAATATCCTTTTCCGATTTATTCTGAGGACAACTTAAAGAGAGAGAGTAAAAACAACAGACAAAGACATCCCAAAAGAGGAAAGACTCTCCCTTGCATTTCTCCTCCTCCTCCTCCTCCTCCTCCTCCTCCTCCACTACTCTCCACCATCATTCCCCACATCCCTCTCTCCTCCTCAGCTCCCACTCTCTTTCCCTCCCAGTCCCACACCAAGCAGGGTTCTGATGATATTGGTATGCCAGCCATTGAAGCAATTGGGGTTGAGGTGCCAGGGCGGTAGTGGCGGCTCTCAGGAGGAGGGGGAACAGAGAGGAAGGGGAAGTGGCCCCGAAGAGGGTGGGAGTGTGGCAACGGGATGGGCTTCGGGAGGCAGTACGGCAGAAGGTGAGAGGGTGACCGACTGGAAGGCTGTCGATAAAGAGGAACACAGACAGACAGTCAAACACACATTGATGTACATAAAAAGATGTCTGACATCTTGAACACGAGAGGCTGTATGTAGGGGCTGTATGTATCAACAAAACATTTTGCTGTGACTCTTATGTGGATGAATATTTGTTGGTCTGATATGATTAATAAGGAGCATCCAGACGCTGCACTTGATTAATTTATGAAATTGCTTCTTCCAATTTTGAATAAACATGCACCTGATAAGAAACTGATTGTTAGAACTGTTACGGCTTCATGGATTGATGAGGAATTGAAAAACTGTATAGTTGAAAGAGATGGGGCAAAGGAGTGACTAATACACTATATACACAAAAGTATGTGAACACCCGTTCAAATGAGTGGATTTGACTATTTCAGCAACACCTGTTTTATTTTATTTCACCTTTATTTAACCAGGTAGGCCAGTTGAGAACAAGTTCTCATTTACAACTGCGACCTGGCCAAGATAAAGCAAAGCAGTGAGACACAAACAACACAGAGTTACACATGGAATAAACAAACGTACAGTCAATAACACAATAGAAAAAAAACGATATACAGTGTCTGCAAATGAGGTAAGATTAGGGAGGCAATAAATAGGCCATAGTGGCGAACAGGTGTATAAAATTGAACACACAGCTATGCAATTTCCATAGAGAAACATTGGCAATGGAATGGCCTTACTGAAGAGCTCAGTGACTTTCAACGTGGCACCATCATAGGATGCCACCTTTCCAACAAGTCAGTTCATCAAATTTCTGCCCTGCTAGAGCTACCCAGTCAACTGTAAGTGCTGTTATTGTGAACTGGAAACGTTTAGGAGAAACAACGGCTCAGTCATGAAGTGGCAGGCCATACAAGCTCACCGAGTGCTGAAGCGTGTAGAGTGTAAAAATCGTCTGTCCTCGGTTGCGACACTCTACCGAGTTCCAAACTACCTCTGGAAACAATGTCAGCACAAGAACTGTTAGTCGGGATTTTCATTAAATGGGTTTCCACGGCCGAGCAGCCGCACACAAGCCTAAGATCACCATGCACAATGCCAAGTGTCGGCTGGAGTGGTGTAAAGCTTGCCGCCATTGGACTCTGGAGCAGTGGAAACGCGTTCTCTGGAGTGATGAATTACGCTTCACCATCTGGCAGTCAGACGGATGAATCTGGGTTTGGTGGATGCCAGGAGAACACTACCTGCCACAATGCATAGTGCCAGTATGGTGGAGGAGGAATAACCTTCTGGGGCTGTTTTTCATGAATTGGGTTCGGCCCATTAGTTCCAGTGAAGGGAAATCTTAACACTACAGCATACAATGACATTATAGACGATTCTGTGCTTCCAACTTTGTTGCAACAGTTTGGGGAAGGCCCTGTTCTGTTTCAGCATGACAAAGCCCCTGTGCACAAAACTAGGTCCATACAGAAACAGTTTGTCGAGATCGTTGTGGAAGAACTTGACTGGCCTGCACAGAGCCCTGACCTCAACCCCATCAAACACCTTTGGGATGAATTGGAACGCCGACTGCGAGCCAGGCCTAATCACCCAACCTCAATATGGTGGAGTGTGTTGTCATGACATTTTGTAGGAGGGTTGGGTTCTTCTTACCTCTGTCCTCCATGGCCCCTCCCCCCCCCCTCCACACAGTGGTACCCCTCCCTCAGGGTGGAGGGGGAGGAACAGAAGAGGGGCACTCTGGACCAGCTGGGAGTCCAAAAGTAAGAGGTCCATTTCAAAGTCCTACATCCTTATATGAGATGAGTGAGCTAATAGGAATATGGTGCCATTTGATACACTTTGAGATAAACAGGGGATATGACCTGGTGACAAGGTGGGTACCCTTGGTAGTTGACCAGGATCAGTTTACTGAAGTTAAACTTGTAGGTGAATCTCCCCACCGGGCACAGATGTGAATTCAACATCTATTCCACATTGGTTCAACGTAATTTCATTGAAGAGAGGGGATGTTTATTCAACCAGTGTAAAAGGGTCTTCAGAGGGTCTTCCCTTTGGTCTTATGGATGATTATCTTATTGTAGTATTACCTATTGGCATTAAGGAGTAGCAGTAGTATTGTACCTGAGCATGCGTATCTATGGGAACAACAGTAGTATTGAGACTGTACCTGAGCATGTGTATCTATGGGAACAACTGTAGTATTGAGACTGTACCTGAGTGAGTGTATCTATGGGAACAACAGTAGTATTGAGACTGTACCTGAGTGAGTGTATCTATGGGAACAACAGTAGTATTGAGACTGTACCTGAGCATGCGTATCTATGGGAACAACAGTAGTATTGAGACTGTACCTGACTGAGTGTATCTATGGGAACAACAGTAGTATTGAGACTGTATCTGAGTATGTATATCTATGGAAACAACAGTAGTATTGAGACTGTACCTGAGTGAGTGTATATATGGGAACAACAGTAGTAATGAGACTGTACCTGAGCATGTGTATCTATGGGAACAACAGTAGTATTGAGACTGTATCTGAGTATGTATATCTATGGAAACAACAGTAGTATTGAGACTGTACCTGAGTGAGTGTATATATGGGAACAACAGTAGTAATGAGACTGTACCTGAGCATGTGTATCTATGGGAACAACAGTAGTATTGAGACTGTACCTGACTGAGTGTATATATGGGAACAACAGTAGTAATGAGACTGTACCTGAGTGAGTGTATCTATGGGAACAACAGTAGTATTGAGCCTTTCTCCATGTGGGTATAGTGAGTGTGTCACCTCACCTCATTGTGCTCTGCTCAGCTTGTCGTAGTTCATGTGGGGTTTCTCTCTTCCCACTGCGTCGCCAGCCTCTCAGCTTGACAGCCAGGACAAAAGGTCAGGAGGATCAGTCAAAGTAAACGTATAGACACAGGGTGAATCTCCACTGCAGTCATTACCACGAGCCCATCCTCCCCAATTAAGGTGCCACCAACCTCCTGTGGTGCTGACAGTAGGTCATTTCTATGTAAGAAATGCAGATTTTATTTCCAATCTAAAGTGGGACCCTTATTTTCATTTATTTGTAATTCATTATTTTAGGGGGTAGATCAGCTTTAATATTGCGGATAGATTGTAGCTTCCACCAATGTAATTGACTGCCTCATTTCCAATCTAAAGTGGGACCCTTACTTTTGCTCCAATATGGTAATGAGAGAGATCCTATGGAGGAAGTATAGTTACACTGCATCTGTAAAATATCTTCATCATCATCATCCTCATCACACTGAAGTCAGATATTCAAAAATACCTGTAAAGTTGTTTAATAATACATTTGACCTCCTCTGTTATAATGTAACACAGTAACACATGCCAAACCCTCCTATTCAGTTCATACATCTTCACAGTGAAGCAATGTGATTGAGTCTTTCCTTGTTGAATGGCCTCCGATAATGCCGCTGAACCATCACGTGGTATTAGTAGTTAAATGTGACTTTAATGATGTCCAAACGTAGCACGACAAAACACACAAATGGTATTGTGTGTTGTTAAAACAGGGCATGGCGTTGTTTTAAAGGATGAGGGTATGATGAATAAATCAACCGCTTTCCCCGACTCTCCATCCTCTCTCTCTCCATCCATCATCTCTCTCTCTCCATCCTCTCTCCCTCCAAGCCACTCCTGCTCTCTTTCTATCTAACATCATCCCTCATTTCCCTCCTACACCTCATTTCTCTTCATTTTACATTAACAGAGATAGCTTAAAGTGAGTAAGAGTGAAGGGATATGATGAGAGAACTGTGTGTATGATTCAGGGTAATGATTCCATAGTGTATATGATTCAGGGTAATGATTCCATAGTGTATATGATTCAGGGTAATGATTCCATAGTGCAGCATACCACCCTGCATCCCACTGCTGGCTTGCCTCTGAAGTTAAGCAGGATTGGTGCTGGTCAGTCCCTGAATGGGAGACTAGATGGTGTTGGAGGGCCAGTAGAAGAAACTCTTTCCTCCAGTCAAACATATACAGTGTATATATGCCCCAGGGCAATAATTGGGGACATTGCCCTGTGTAGGGTGTTGTCTTTCAGATGGGATGTTAAACAGGTGTCCTGACTCTCTGTGGTCACTAAAGATTCCATGGCACTTATTGTAAGTGGGGTGGCAAGTAACCTAGTGGTTAGAGCGTTGGGCCAGTAAATGAAAGGTTGCTGGATCAAATCCCTGAGCTGACAAGGTAAAAATCTATTGTTCTGCCCCTGAGCAAGGCAGTTAGCCCACTGTTCCTAGGCTGTCATTGTAAATAAGATTTTTTTCTGAACTGACTTGCCTAGTTAAACAAAGGGTAAATAAAAAAAAAAAGAGGTGTGTTAACTCCAGTGTCCTGGCTAAATTCCCAATCTGACCCTCTGATCATCCAGTTGGCTCATTCATCCCCAGTATTTATACCCCAGGTTGTTGCTGTAAATGAGAATGTGTTCTCAGTCAACTAACCCTCCATCCTCTCTCTCTCTCCATCCTCTCTCTCTCTATCCAAGCCACTCCTGCTCTCCTATCTACCATCATCCCTCATTTCCCTCCTACACCTCATTTCTCTTCCTTTTACATTAACAGAGATAGCTTAAAGTGAGTAAGAGTGAAGGGATATGATGAGAGAACTGTGTGTATGATTCAGGGTAATGATTCCATGGTGTATATGATTCAGGGTAATGATTCCATAGTGTATATGATTCGGCGTAATGATTCCATAGTGTATATGATTCCATAGTGTATTTGAATGCTTTGCAGGACAGGAAAATAGTCAAATTCACACAATTATCAAAACAACACATGGTCATCCCTTCTGCCTCTGATCTGGAGGACTCACTAAACACAAATGCATCTTTTGTAAATAATGCCTGAGTGTTGGAGTGTTCCCCTGGCTATCCATGCATTTTAAAAACAAGAAAATTTTGTCGTCTGCTTTGCATAATAGAAGGAATTTGAAATGATTTAAAATTTTACTTTTGATACTTAAGTATATTTACAACAAAATACTTTTAGACTTTTACTCAAGTAGTATTTTACTGGGTGACTTTTACTTGAGTAACTTTCTATTAAAGGTATCTATACTTTTAATCAAGTATGACAATTGGGTACTTTTTCCCACCACTGGGCCCTGGTCAAAAGTACTACCTCGTATACAGTAGGGAATAGTGTGCTGTTATGGATGCTGATGTATGGGCTGGGGGAATGTATGATGTATGGGATGAGGGGTCATGTACAGACAATGAGTTTAGTGGGACTGTCAATTCTCATCATGTGTGTATGGGAGGCAAAGTGCAAGTGAGAATCTGTGTGTGTGTGTTTAACAGGACCTAGCAGAAGGGCTAGAAAGCTAAAGACAACGCCCTCCAGGCTAAAGACAACGCCCTCCGAGCTAAAGACAACGCCCTCCGAGCTAAAGACAACGCCCTCCGAGCTAAAGACAACGCCCTCCGAGCTAAAGACAATCAAATCAAACTTTATTTGTCACATGCGCCGAATACAACAAGCGTAGACCTTACCGTGATAGGGAGCACTCCCCTATCCACATCGACAGGACAGTAGTGGAGAAGGTGGAAAGTTAAGTTCCTCAGCGTACACATCACGGACAAACTGAAATGGTCCACCCACACAGACAGCGTGGTGAAGAAGGCGCAACAGCAACAGCGCCTCTTCAACCTCAGGAGGCTGAAGAAATTCAGCAAAAACACACAAACTTCTACAGATACACAATCGAGAGCATCCCGTCGAGCTGTATCACCGCCTGGTACGGCAACTGCTCCGCCCACAACCGTAAGGCTCTCCAGAGGGTAGTGAGGTCCGCACAACGCATCACCGGGGGTAAACTACCTGCCCTTAAGGACACCTACACCACCCGATGTCACAGGAAGGCCAAAAAGATCATCAAGGACAACAACCAGTCTTATGGCTTGGGGGTAGAAGCTGTTAAGTAGCCTTTTGGTCCTAGACTTGGCTCTCCGGTATCGCTTGCCGTGCGGTAGCAGAGATAACAGTCTATGACTTGGGTGACTGGAGTCTCTGACAATTTTGTGGGCTTTCCTTTGACACCGCCTGGTATAGAGGTCCTGGATGGCAAGAAGCTTGGCCCCAGTGATGTACTGGGCCGTACACACTACCCTCTATAGCGCCTTGCGGTCAGATGCCGAGCAGTTGCCATACCAGGCCGTGATGCAACCGGTCAAGATGCTCTCGATGGTACCCTCAGAGCTAAAGCCACTTACAGCCAGAAGGCTTGAGGACCAGTTGTCTTCTCCTCCCTCTTTCCTTGGTCACGTCCCAAATGGCACCATATTCCCTGTATAGTGCAAACCCAATAGGGCCCTGGTCAAGAGAGTAGTGCACTACGTAGGGAATAGGGTCCCATTTGGGACGTGAACACCTCTCTTTTTTCCTGCTGACTTCTCAGCCACCTCCCTTTGTTCTCTCTCTCTCCAGAGAGCTCTTTAAAAAAAAATATGTTTAAGGTTTTTCAATGTTACTAATCCTTCAATCGCGTGTCGATGAAATAATGAAACTCGTACGAAACTCAAGAGCCCAAAAGGAGCCAGGTTAGGTGTGCATGTGTGGTCATACAATGAGTTTACACTTTTTGATCACTGGTGCACATCGCAAAGCATAATAGAACCACAACTTTTCATTTGAATAGAATGTAACCCGACACTATAATTCCATTATAAATGCCTGTGAATGTGTCCGAGTATCTGTAATGCCACTGTTTGGTTTTCATTATTGTATTGTCTGGTATTGTGATGTATTATGTTGTAATAAACTGTCTTAAAAGGAATACCAAAAAAAAAATAGCCTACAACGCATTGTGATATTTTCATACATCATGTCTTTATTGTGTGTAAACAAACTCTGATATGAGCATCATCAGCCAGGTTGTTGATTATTGGCATCATTAACATGATCAATATTGTACACATCATGATTGAAACATGATTCATTATAATAAATAACAAGATATTTTAAAATATCTATTACTGCTACCGTCACAGTTCTGTCAAGCAGGGTAACCATCTCAAAGAGCTGTATGTGTATCCATCCGTTTGTCTCACTCGGTGTGTGTGTGTGTGTGAGTTTAAATGTTTGATTGTCTATATGTAAAAGGAGGAATGTGTGTGAGGTTAAGATCTGGACACACATTCCCGTGTCCAGAGGCTTAATGTGTTAGTAGGTCAAATAACTAACAACTTTGCAGATTCCCGTTAAAATAAGTAACAAGGGTTGCAAAAATAACCCTATTGATTAACAAAAAAATAAAACGTTCTCCAAGAATCAAATAATGTAGTGTTATGCACACAAGTGCAATATCGGCTTAGCAATAATTACTCTTACATGAACAACAAATATATGTACAATTAAAACAAAAAATTAACATTTCTGTAAAAAAAAAAGTTATAATAACTATGACCACATCCAAACCACAGACCGGTTATATGGTTAGATGAAGTGTTTGAATATGAAGGTAGTGTGTATAGATTATCTTCAGCAACCGTTTCCTCTTACCCTGACTGAATCCCCAACGGCACCCTACTCCCTATTTAGTGCACCACTAGAAGAGTAAGGGGTCTACAACAACCACAGCCTGCCTCTGTCACCAGGGCCTCATTTTGATCATGGTACATTTAGTGTAGTAAGACCATAGAGTTGGATAGAGAGCACACTTGGACCAAAGCTAGTTTTCTTTTTCCTAACATGGGCAGAGCCATGGTGGGCTTTCGCCACCTTGAAGCGCTCTAGTACATCTCTATGAGTTCCACTGACAGCTCATGTTGACCTCACTTGTAAGCTATTAGATGGATAAGAATACGATATTAACCAAGAGCACAATAAAGAGATGATCAGATCACTTGTAACAAACTTGTGTATAAACTGAAGTCCTTGAGGAGAGATGCTTTTTCACACTGGCTGCCTACCACTACAGTGACTCTCACAATAATCATATTTTGGTATTTATGTGTGGGGGATGAGCGTGTACGTACGTGTGTGTGTCCAGTCAAATTGTCGAATATTTTTCCTCCAACTTCTTTAAGGCTTCTAAGCTGCTTTGGATCAAAGACGAACACTCCCACAGACAGATTATGCAGCATAAATATCAACATACTGACAGACCTCCCTCTGACCATGCCCTAGCAAGCAACCCAATAGGCACCCTATTCCCTATATAGTACACTACTTCTGACCTTCGACCAGACTGAGCCCTGGTCAAAAGTAGTGCACTATTTAGGGAATAGGGTGCCCTTTGGGACACAGTCCTAACCTCCCTTCAAACCCGGCTCCATGTCTGGGAAAAGGAGGGTAATTTAGGTGGTGTTCACCTTACACTGGCCTCAATTTAGCTTAATTTGCCTTTCAACAATGCTTCAAGGGTTTTCCAAAACAAATGAATGAATCTCATGTCAAATGCCCCAAAAACAGAACATATATTCAGGGTTGCGGAGGAGCAGTCTTATCCGAGGGCTATGTCATCATTTAAGACTTGGTTCGACTCAGCCATGCCATGATATGTGGCTCTGGTGTGGCTGCCAGCGCCTGCCATAGATAGACTGGCCTAAGCAACAATTAAAACAGGGAAGGGAAAGTAGTTGAACATGTTAAAGCGAACTATTCATCAATTCATAAGTAACGTAGAAGTCAAGCTACTGTTCTGTTAGGAGTAGATATTATTCATCATCCAGTTTGGAAACACAATGAACAACAGATTAAAGGGAAGGAGGATGGAAACTACTTGTTTTGATCTTCAGTTAAATAAATAAAAGGCTCCAGGGTAGAGCTGGGCGATATATACACACACACCTAGATTGTTTATGTTCTCTCTAAATAAGCTTTGTTGTACAATTAAAAAAGGTCAAATACTCTACATTTCAAACAATCAGAAATAATCTAATTAATTCAGGGCTCGTAAAATTTAATCTTGGCTAAATATGAGCCTACCACAACCATCAGACCCACTAACAAATTAATTATTTTATCAAAATAGTTTAACCTGCTTTAAAAAAAAAATATATATAAATCACTGATCTGACATTCATGTCTGTCTATGAAAATGCCCTTTTTGATTACAAATGTAACCAGAACCATGTATAACACATTCACTAATAATGACCAACTTCTTGTAGCAGCATTATAGAAAATGAACACGCGTCTCATAAACCACCTCTCAAGCACAAGCCCACGTGCTAGTGAGTAGCCAACTCATCTTCATGGTTTCAAGTTTAGCCAACTTGGATCTGCTAGCTAACAAGGCAAAACAGTTGAATTGTTATGAACACACCCTTCTGTCTGTCTCCAATTGTTTGAACAGCATGCTAGGTCTGTCCACTGTTCACATGTTGAAATCAAGTGACCTTATCTCATAAAGAGAACTAGTTAATATAATTGTGTTTTTGATTATTGCACATTTCTAAAAGCCAAACTAGACAGCTAGTATAACAGTAATGTCACGCGCAACACTGAACATATATTTTCCAGAATAGATGTTCATTAATACTACTAAAACGGGAGTGTCTGCTCTGCGCGTAATTTGAGGAGTTGAGACATAAAAAGGGAATCGTTAAAAACTTCTCATCTGTTACAGTAAAATAATGTTGCAATGTTTTTTGGTGTCCATATGACCAAATTCTGTTGTACCAAACCGCAAATGGCAAGTTGAAACCACTTGTCAGAGAGGTTGTTGTGTGACAGGGGAGGGGCTTGGTGTGTGTGTGAACAGAGGAAGCGAGATGTTTCGCTCACCAAAATAAGCCCAATGCGTTTCTATGTTGTTTTTTTACCTAAGCTTAATCGGCTGCCTTAACGCCTTTGGGACAACGACTCCCGTTTTATAGCGGAGACATACACATCTCCTCATTATATACAGATATCTGGTGTAAATGGGAAGGCGCACAGCACAGAAGGAGCGAAGGAGACGCTCAGAAACGCTCAGAAAAACAATATAAAAATAAACTAGATTCTTGCGATACAGGGATTTGGAATATCACGCAAAAACATCAAATTAATTAGATATATCGCCCAGCCCTACTCAAGGGTGACGTTTCCCCTAGGTACAGATCTAGGATCAGCGTCCCTTCCCACAATCCTGACCTTAACCATTAGTGGGGAAATTGCAAAACTGACAAGATCAGCGTCTAGGGGCAACTTCACCCTACGCCTGTGTGTGTGTGTGTGTGTGTGTCTATGTGAAGTTCTGTAGGGGCTCACTAACAGGCATGCAGGCCCAGTATAGAGCCCGACCCAGGGTCAGGAGTACCAGCAGGATCAGCATGGCCCAGGAGGCATAGATACCCCCGTAGGTCTGGGCCTTCACCCACGTACCTGCCTACAAAACACAGAAGAAGACTTAGAGACGCAGCATGTTACAAGGCTAAGGGTGGTGTGTTTGTGATAGGACTCTGACAGTGTGTCATGTAAAGTGTACAGTACCCACCTGCAGCACAGAACAGAGGGAGAGAGAGAACACAAGAGAGACAGACGCAAGACACATACAGGGTTTTTCCTTAGCTAAAAAAGGGCTTAGGCGATTTGGCGTGGCAGAGGGCATGGTTGTGAAACATGACGATATTATGCATTTTTTAAACGTGTTCTTGGGGTTGTTTTTATTGTGAGGTCATCGCCTGGCGTGTCATGTAGTGTGGAGTGTGTACTCACCACCAGCCCAGCAGTGGAGATGCTGAAAAGCAAGCATAGTAGAACACACCACAAGCTCCGCCTTCGAGGGTACCTCTGACCAATAGAGGAGCTGCATGTCAAAGGGTGTGACAAAAGAGAAGGGGAAACTATAAAAAAAATGTTTTTTTTTATAGCATTTTTTTTAATGGTAATGGAAGAACTTCATAGGTTTAAATTCTTAGTTGATGAAGCAAGTCGTAAGAGTCACTGAGCTCAGACTTGAGATGTTGCAAACAATACCGTAAGGACCTTATCCTGAAGACTAATGGTATGGGAATCTGACCGACTGCTGACAACTGCCTACAGCCCACAAGGGGATACATACATATTTAAAATCTACTATGAAGGACATCAGTGGAGGCTGGTGTGGAAAGGACAACTCATAATAATAGCTGGAATGGAATCAAACACATGGAAAGCATACGCTTGAGAAGTTCCATTAATACCATTCCAATCTTTACTAGGAGTCTGTCCTCCGATTTTAAGTGCCACCAGCCACCACTGAAGGACTTCATCTTGAGCATAATTGTGGTATAACCACAGATGGACTCAGCTGTACTGACCAAGCAGCCTATGGACAGAGAAACCAATAGGTACTCACACTTTCCTGCAGTGGGGGCACCTGGCGAGTGTCCTGTCAGTAAACTCTGTCCACTGAAACACATTACAAGACACTCATGTAAATATAAAATATTATACAGTACGTCAACTGATTAGTCCAGTAGAGTATTATCCATGTTAGCAACAGTAAAGAATTCCTGCTTTGGTGTACACCGTGGCTCTTTCTCAAATAATCTTTCCTAGATTCCTTTTCCTCGCATCCTTCTGAAAACACATTGGACAAGAAGGTCTAAGGGGGAGGAACCTTCTCTTCCTTAAAGGTCGAGGAGAGAGGATGTGAGGAATCATGGAATGACTCATTGAGATAGAGCCTATATACTGGCTTCGAGAGAGGTGAAGGGTCGTACCAGGAAAGTGTTGTTGCAGTGTCCACAGGAGACGCGAGCTCCGGCCGGCTGGGGTTCAGGGCTGGCTGGACCAGGGTGGACTGGACCCAGGTTTATAATCCTCTTACTGGGGGAGCACAATCACATAACTCTAAGTCAGTATTCCTAGCTAGATTCAAATGAAACAGCGTTACCACACAGGAAAACAAACACAAATGTGAGTCATTTAGCAGATTCTCATCCAGAGTGACTTCCAGTCAGTGCAATCCACTGACTACAGTAGGGAAAAACAACCAAACAGTCATTGCAAGTAGACCCTTTTTCCAAATAGCCGTTATCAGCATAGTCAGTGCCAAGAAGAAAAAAAACCACAACCACTTACCTCACTGTTCAGTCTAAGTCGGTATTACTAGCTAGGTTTAAATGCAACTGAGCGCAAGTTCCATACCGGTCAACAAACTTATCTAGGGGCCTGGGTTAGCCTATCGCAGCCCTTGACGCACTAGTATCAGTGTGAATTAAGGGGTTTCAAATGCTGTATCTACTGTATTCACCAAGTAGACAACATGCCACCTGGACAAACTATCTTCATATCCAGGCAGTGGCTGCGTTCGAAATGGCACCCTATATAGTGTACTACTTTTGACCAGGGCCCATAGGTAGTGCACTACTTTTGACTAGGCCCTATGGCTCTGGTTAAAAGTAGTGCACTATTATAGGGAATAGGGTGCCATTTCGGTCATACGGTGCATTCGGAAAGTATTCAGACCCCTTCCCCTTTTTCCACATTGTTACGTTACATCATTCTAAAATTGATTAAATTACCCCCCCTACACACAATACCCCATAATGACGAAGCAAAAACAGGTTTTTAGACATTTTTGCAAATAATAAACTGAAATACCTTATTTACATAAGTATTCAGCTATGAGACTCGAAATTGAGCTCAGGTCCATCCTGTTTTCATTGATCATCCTTGAGATATTTCTACAACTTGATTGGAGTCCACCTGTGGTAAATTTTATTGATTGGACATCATTTGGAAAGGCACACACACACACACACCTGTCTATATAAAAAGGTCCCACAGTTCACAATGCATATCGGAGCAAAAACCAAGCCATGAGGTCGAGGTGCAATTTATTTTTCCACTGTGCTGTGAAGTTTCACAAAAGCGCTGAACCTTTCTTTTCTAACAGTTTCTACAGATTGTAAATTAAAGATAAACATTTTTAATAAAATTATTATATTATTGATCGATTTACTTTTCAAATCACTCAGCAGCGCTATTTGCAGAGTTAACACCAGGTAAATGTTGCAATTTTTCTGCCTATCCTGAACCTGCGACCAAAAACAAGTGCATTCGGAAAGTATTCAGACCCCTTTACTTTTTCCACAGTTACATTAGTCTTATTCAAAAAATGTATTTAAAAAAAAAAAAATTCACCTCAATCTACACACAATACCCCATAATAACAAAGCAGAAACAGGTTTAGTAATTTTTGCAAATTTATCAAATAAAAACTGAAATACATTTACATAAGTCCAACTATGGTAAATTCAAATGTTTGGACATGATTTGGAAAGGCACATACCTGTCTATATAAAGGTCCCACAGTTGACAGTGCATGTCAGAGCAAAAATCAAGCTGAGGTCAAAGGAATTTCCATAGAGCTCCGAGACAGCATTGTGTCGAGGCACAGATCTGGGGAAGGGTACCAAAAAAATGTCTGCAGATTGAAGGTCCCCAAGAACCCAGTGGCCTCCATCATTCTTAAATGGAAGAAGTTAGGAACCACCAAGACTCTTCCTAGAGCTGGCCACCCGGCAAAACTGAGCAATTGAGGGAGAAGGGCCTTGGTCAGGGAGGTGACCAAGAACGCGATGGTCACTCTGACAGCGCTCCAGAGTTCCTCTGTGGAGATGGGAGACCCTTCCAGAAGGACAACCATCTCTGCAGCACTCCATCAAATCAGGCCTTTATCGTAGAGTGGCCAGACTGAAGCCACTCCTCAGTAAAAAGGCACATGATAGCCCACTTGGAGTTGCCAAAAGGCACCTAACGGACTCTCTAGTCTGATGAAACCAAGATTGAACTCTTTAGCCTGAATGCCAAGTGTCACATCTTGAGGAAACGTGGCACCATCCCTACAGTGAAGCATGGTGGTGGCAGCATCATGCTGTGGGGATGTTTTTCAGCAGCAGGGACTGGGACAGTAGTCAGGATCGAGGCAAAGATGAACGGAGCAAAGTACAGAGAGATCCTTGATGAAAACCTGCTCCAGAGCACTCTGGACATCAGACTGGGGTGAAGGTTCACCTTCCAACAGGACAACTATGACCCTAAGCACACACACAAGACAACGCAGGAGTGGCTTCGGGTCAAGCCTCAATGTCCTTGAGTGGCCCAAACAGAGCCCGGACTTGAACCCGATCGAACATCTCTGGAGAGACCTGAAAATAGTTGTGCAGTGAAGCTTCCCATCCAACCTGACAGAGCTTGAGAGGCTCTGCAGAGAAGAATGGGTGAAACTCCCCACATACAGGTGTGCCAAGCTTGTAGCGTCATACCAAAGAAGACTCGATGCTGTAATCGCTGCCAAAGATGCTTCAACAAAGTACTGAGTAAAGGGTCTGAATACTTATGTAAATGTAAAAAAGTAATTATTTTTATTATATAAATTTGGTTTTTGCTATGTCATTATGGGGTAGTGTGTAGATTGATGAGGGGGGAGTCTTACTACTTTCCTAATGCACTGTAGGGGCAGTACCAAAACAAGTGATCTAATGATTCTGTCTCTTCGCAGACAAATCTGCAGAGCTGGGATGGTATATATATATATAAATAAATAAATAAATAAATAAAAATTGTATTGGTTGCAATAATTTTTTTAAATAATTTAAAATAAATATGTTGTGTATCAGTTCAAAAACCCTGTGCCATGGAATTGGCACATCAAAAATCTCTTCCCAAATATTTTGCTCATATGGAACTGGTATACCTTTTTATTTATCAGATTTTTAAAAATCCAATTTTGGTATTTAATGCAGACAAACACGTTTCTTACCTTCCACTTGCGGTAATGCTGCAATCAGTTGGTTGTAATTTTGGATGGAAATGTCTGCTCTATTTATTCTTGTTAGCTGTATGTGTGACATAACTCCCCTAGTCCTATTTATGATATCATTAATAAAGATTATACAATTATTCTTATCCAAAAATATATATTTTTTAGTTAGTATATTTGAGTTGAACAATAGTATTTTAAATATTTGTTCAGTTTTTTTCTGCTGGATTAAACTGAAATTGCAACCAGCTTTCTATGGCTTGTTATAAAAAGTGAGATTTTCATTTTAAAATAACCGTAAGTGAGAGAGGTAATCTGAATAAATGGAAAAAGGCAATTTTGGAACATGGGATGAGCAATTCCTACTAATCTGCTAGAGACCCAGCTCATATACATGTATAACTTTTGTATGACTGAAGCTTTTACTGAGGTGTACAATGCTTTAAATCTTTAATAAATGTAGCCTTCGGAATTCATATTCATTATATATATATATATGTCTGGCTTGCCGGTGTAGGCAGGAACATCAGTAAATAGGGAAACTGGGATGACTAAAGAATTAAATCAGGGTGATTTTTCCACAAATAGACAAGTACATACCTTTCAATGTCAGCAAGATCTTATGTAACTTTCTATTAAAATGTATTGTACTGAGATAACGTATTTATTTGGGGATATGAATACAGAGTATGTCCACTTTACCGTCAGACCATTTTATTGGTCATTTTATACTAATGTAAAAAAAAAAGTGTTATTTTTTTTGCCATCCACTCAAAGACATTCAGAGACTAGTCCCGAAGCCACATCTGCGTTGTCTTGGCTGTGTTCTTAGAGTCATTGTCCTGTTGGAAGGTGAACCTTCTCCCCAGTTGGAGGTCCAGAGTGCTCTGGAGCAGGTTTTCATCAAGGATCTCTGTACTTTGCTCCACTCATCTTTCCCTCGATCCTGACTAGTCTCCCAGTCCCTGCTGCTGAAAAACAAACCCACAGCATGATGCTGCCACCACCATGCTTCACCGTAGGGAAGGTGCCAGGTTTTCTCCAGACGTGACGCTTTGCATTCAGGCCAAAGAGTTCAATCTTGGTTTCATTCGACCAGAGAATCTTGTTTCTCATGGTCTGAGAGTCTTCAGGTGCCTTTTGGCAAACAAGTGGGCTGTCATGTGTCTTTTACTGAGGAGTGGCTTCAGTCTGGCCACTCTACCACAAAGGCCTGCTTGGTGGAGTGCTACAGAGATGGTTCTCCTTCTGGAAGGTTCTCCCATCTCCACAGAGGAACTCTGGAGCGTGACCATCGGGTTCTTGGTCACCTCCCTGACCAAGGCTCTTCTCCCTCGATTGCTCTGTTTTGTCGGGCGGCCAGCTCTAGGAAGAGGCTTGATGGTTCCAAACTTCTTCCATTCAAGAACGATGGAGGCCACTGTGCTCTTGGGAACCTTCATTGCTGCAGACATTTTTTGGTACTCTTCCCCAGATCTGTGCCTTGACACAATCCTGTCTCGGAGCTCTACGGACAATTCCTTCGACCTCATGGCTTGGTTTTTGCTCCGATGTGCATCGTCAACTGTGGGACCTTATATAGACAGGTGTGCCTTTACAAATTATGTCCAATCAATTGAATTTACAACAGGTGGACTCCAATCAAGTTGTAGAAATATCTCAAGGATGATCAATGAAAACAGAATGCACCTGAGCTCAATTTCGAGTCTCATAGCAAAGGGTCTGAATACTTATATAAATAAGACATTTCAATTTTTTATTTGTAATACATTTGCAAAAATGTCTAAAAACCTGTTTTCACCTCGTCATTATGGGGTATTGTGTGTAGATTGATGAGGAAATGGTTTTACTTAATCAATTTTAGAATAATGCTGTAACGTAACAAAATGTGGAAAAAGGGAAGGGGTCTGAATACTTTTCGAATGCACTGTATGTCAATTATTTAATGGTCCAACCGCATTCTGTCCCCCATCAATACTTTTAAAACTTTTGGTGCCAGCGAGAATGAAATAAGAAAGTAGTCACGACGACTAGCTTGATTAAACCTCCGCCATGTATATCTCACTAGGTCAGGGTATTAAACCTCCGCCATGTATATCTCACTAGGTCAGGCTATTAAACCTCCTCCATGTATATCTCACTAGGTCAGGCTATTAAACCTCCTCCATGTATATCTCACTAGGTCAGGGTATTAAACCTCCTCCATGTAGATCTCACTAGGTCAGGGTATTAAACCTCCATGTATATCTCACTAGGTCAGGATATTAAACCTCCTCCATGTATATCTCACTAGGTCAGGGTATTAAACCTCCTCCATGTAGATCTCACTAGGTCAGGGTATTAAACCTCCTCCATGTATATCTCACTAGGTCAGGGTATTAAACCTCCTCCATGTATATCTCACTAGGTCAGGGTATTAAACCTCCTCCATGTATATCTCACTCGGGTCAGGATATTTAAGCCTCCATATATCCACTAGTTACAAAGTGCCCATAATATTTGTTATTTCCTTAAGTGCATGAGGGTAATAATTTGTAGTGCGATTTCCTTTAAGGTCCATAAAACCGTATTATAATCTCTCACCATAATAATTGAGTCATGTATTGCTTGTAAGCTCGAGATTATAGAGATATATATATATATATATTTTTTTTTTCAAAGCAGCGTGGATCATCATTATTTGGACAGTAGATTAATTTTTGCAGGTCTGTTTGAACAGTTCGCACATTTGGATCAAAATTGTTCATTAATATCATCACCCTTTTTGGTTTCTTACCAGTAGGGGCGGGGACATGCAATCCTCTGAGAGGTGACTTTGCAGATGAGTAGACAGTTACAGGGACAGCGGACATACTTCTTCCCTGCTGGTGCATTCTTGATGGGCTACAGAGGGAGACAGAGACACACAAGAGGAGGAATCGAACGAGGAGGAGGAATAGGACGAGAGGAAGAGGAGAGGGAGAGGAAGGAAGAGGGGGAGAGAAAGGAAGAGAGGAAGGAAGAGGGGGAGAGGAAGGAAGAGAAGTCATTTTCAGGGTACCATTTTGCAACACAACCTAAATGAACGCGCAGGTAGATTTAAGGTACGCATAGGGCTCTGTTCAGAAGTAGTGCACTACACAGTGAATATTTGAGACGCAACCTAAATGAATATGCAGGCAGTAAACACTAAACAGGTTAGCCACCGTAGCCTCGTTGCAGACCCCACACTTGACCACATGCTGGTGGAGCTTTCCCTCCACGCTGATGAGGCTCTGACACACCCTACAGCTGATGACTGGCGCGCTGCCACTCTCTGGGGAGGTGAGGGGGGAGTACGGAGGAGGGTCCTCCCCCAGGAGCACTGAGGGCTGGGTGGGGCTGGGGAAGGGAGGGAAGCCTGAAATACAGAGAGACGGAGGCACATTTAAAATGTTGGTCATTTTAGCTGACACTCTTATTCAAAGTGACTTACAGTCAGTGCATTCAACTAACTAAGGCCTTATTAACACAATGTAAACATAGTGGCAGAGTAGTGCCCAAGAAAGGGTTACACACAGAATTTGGGGCTTGAGTTCCAACTGAAAAGGAGCTTTATAAAAGGACTGCTGGGACTTCTCTCCGTGTGTATGGATCTTAACATAATTGTAGTACGATTGACAGAAATCAGCAGTTACCACTATACAAATAACTTCAAGTAAATAAGTTGTTTGACAATAAATACATTAAAAGGCATATTGTGAACAAACACCTGTTTTACCCCCCAACTCATGCCATTGTTCTAATATGTAGGGAAGTACAGAAGCCCCTCCCAACGGAGACAGTAATTGGTCGTCGTCTTATATTGCAGTAATTATGAGCTTCCCTAGTGGCCCAGAGCGGTGCCAATCAAATCAGGTGTTTTGGTTTCATACAACAGAGATTTACTAGCTAGCTAGACATCACTGGCGGTATATCTTCAAATAACGGTAGAAATATTACACTACTAGCTATAATTGTATAGTAGGCCACCAACATATCTCAGAATTACCAACAATATTATAACACGTGGATCACCTGGTATCTTGCATACTATACTGAGCAATTAGCTTAGTTAGCCAGCTAGCCATCATTGGGTAGACAAAGTTAGTTCGATACATAAAACATCATGGGTGTTTCTGTTTAGTACATCCCTGCAACTGATGACTAGCCGATAAACGTAGAAAATGCCAAAACGTTACAAAATCGAGCAAATTAGCTAGCCAGGTGACTAGCTAGTTATTCAGTTTGATGGGCGTAGCGGCCAGCTAACCGCTAGTTAGCTAGCTAACAGGCATGCTTGCATCAACAGCTGGCTAGCAACCACGATTTACTCCCCAGATATTAACTGTCCATATAGATACCAAGAAAGCAACCTTTCGTGCACTTGACTATCTGCAAATCATAGGGACCGACACTGGCTAGGTAGGAGAACATCCATGGATACTCACTTTGTGGTTTATTTGGTAAACCATAGGGAGCCGAGCCTGGTGACACTCCGCTGTTAACGCCGACAAGAGCACCATCTCCAAGATCTGCTAGTAACGGGGACCTCTCACCGTCCGCCATACCGAGAGCAAAGGCGTGGGGGGAGCAGAACCGTGCAACGCAATGATATGGAGCCGTTATATTGTTGTGTCCAGGATTTTGTCTGAAACGTATGCGTCACATGATCACACGTTCGCTGCTGTGACTGTCAGACCATGCACACTCCCCCATAATTGGTCGACACAGCCCACAACTGCCTATGATAACACAGCATATTGCATAGGAACAAACAGGAATGGTAACGCTAAAATATAGCAGGAGGTGTTGGTGAATATAGCACAAAGAGGAAAATAAACCAGACAAATGTATTTATTGAAACGCTGCCAATATATTCCATGGAACATAGAAAATATATTCAATGAATATATTAAATGGTCAGACTTTATAATGAAAACCATGGAACTCTTCAAACATACAAGTAATCTATATTGCGAGAAATTGACAATACCCATCTCTTCTGCTTCATGACAGAAGACTGGAGTCTCTGCTCTCACCTGCGCACAGGTCAGGTAAGTAGGAACTGAAGGAACCCTTAGATAGATAGGGACGTCAGGAACTTGGGAACCCATAACCACATGCACGTGTCCTCCAAGATTTGCTTAATGAGTTCAGTTTTCTCCTCAATTATTTTTCCTTTTTCCTAGCTTTCTCTCATCGTTGCAGGTTGATTTGGTCCATGAGGCGGTTCATTGGTAGAGTGACCTCCAGCTCCTGTCTTTCACTGTAGAACTGGGCTTTTCCATCCTGACTGTGGACAGGGTGAGGGAGGTGTAGGCCCAGTTTACTGTGTGGAGAGAGAACAAAGGATTTAAAGCTAGAATCCTTAATTGCTACATCAATTTTTGGACTTATGAATTAATTATATAAACCCATTGATTCTTGAAGAATATAACTTAGAAATGCCTTATTTTACTGTTATTTTACTGTTATTTTACTGCTGCTCTCTGATTATTTGTTATTGTCTACTTATCTTATTCTTAAAACTGCATTGTTGGTTAAGGGCTTGTAAGTAAGCATTTCACTGTAAGGTCTACACCTGTTGTATTCGGCACGTGACAAATAACATTTTATTTGGTTTGATCTTAGTTAAACTGTCATACCCCATCAGAACCTAACACTATATAGCTTCAAAACATGGTTAAAACGATAAGTCCTTGCATCCATAGCCCTGTCTATTAATTTGAGAGTTATTACATTTTTTCCAGGCCCATTATTTTTTACCAAAACAGAGGCGGGGTGTCCGCTTTGTTATGGTTTTATTTAAGGATTCTAGCTTTAATGAGTAAAATAGATATGAGAGACAGATGACGACACGTGCTTTAAGATAGAGATAAATATAGAGATAAAGCATTCGTTATGAAGAAAAAATGAGCAAGAGAGGTCAACAAATAGTAGCAAATCGATTTCTGGCTGTGGATAGAAAGGCTGGAACTCTTTACAGAAGGATGACAGGCAGGCAACATTCTAAAGATTTTTCTAAAGAATCTTACAAGTTTGGAGTTCGCAGATCAAGGAATTTCTCCTTCACATCCAAGACTACATCTGTTGCTTTGGTGTCTGGCAGTTTGATTTTCACCTGAGGAGATAAAGGTTATATTATTAGTATATTATTGTTCTGTACTATACATTTCAGATGGGTGTAATAGACTCCAAAAAACTTTCCCTCAACCCAGATGGAGAACATTCTATTAATCTATTCAAGCCAAGTAATAGATGCAAGAAGATGAAACATTGCATTACAGAGCACAACACTGTAGCTACATGGTTACCAACAGCATAGAATTACATATAGAATTATGTATAGAATCCTATAGAATTATGTATAGAATAAATTATAGGATCTCTATGGTTACCAGCATGCTGTCACAGCACATGGAAGAAGGATCCTTTCTGCTCATCCCAAGAAACACATCCTCTGTCCCAACATTCTGCTTCAGCAATATGTCATACCTGAACACACACACGTTCCCCAGCCAACAACAATGACGAAGAAATCAGATGTGAGGGATGGGAGTACCAATTGCCTTGTCTGGAATGTTGTTTTCTTTTTCATGGTGTTAAGTCTGCAAACTTGACTTACTCAGGCTTTGGCCGGGTGTCTGTGAGGTCATCAAACTGCGACCCCTCTGTCACCTCCTCCTCACTCCAGATGGCTTTACTGTCCTTCTTGGTGTATGCTGTTGTAACCATATAATTAGTCGTTTAATATGATCTCTATGCTTGTAACTACATTTTTTAAATATATATTTAACCTTTATTTAACTAGGCACGTCAGTTAAGAACATATTATTATTTACAATGACGGCCTACCCAGGCCATACCCTAACCCGGATGACGCTGGGCCAATTGTGCGCCGCCCTATGGGACTCCCAATCACAGCCCATTGTGATACAGCCTGGAATCTAACCAGGGTCTGTACCAGGGTCGAACGAGTGTCTAGCACTGAGATGCATTGCCTTAGACCACTGTGGCTCTCGGGAGCCCCAAACAAACACAGCTTGTTACTGTTAGCATCCCAAATGGCACCCTATTCCATATTCCACAACTTTTTTTGGTACAAGCCATGTGATAAAAACAGACCTGATTTGTTGACAGCAGGTGAAGGGAGACCAATATCTCCAGGTCCCATTACGGCTGAGGATGTCATATTCTGTTCAGAAAATATTTCAAAGAATAAATCACTTTCAAAAACTGATATAGAAATCAAGTGCAAAGTAGCTGTGGTCACATATCTAACGTTAGCTAGCTGCATGATCATCGGGTTTTTGCTAGCACGCTAACTGGACAAGTTATTACATTTTGTTTGCCAAAACCAATTTTATTAGCTAGCTTGTTAACGCAAAACTAACGTTGGAGAAGTGCAATTTATCTCAAAGATTAACGTTAGCAATGCCTTACTCTACAATTATATTCATCATCCTCGTCCCGCGTGGATAAGAGGGCAGAGAGCGCTTGTAGACTCTGGACTGATGACAACCCCTCCATTGACATTGTCAAAGAATATGCTGGAGCAAAGGCTTCCCAAAGTCGGCTAGCAAGTTTACAACAAACAATATTGCTGGATACGTCAATCTCGCGC
Source organism: Hucho hucho (assembly GCA_003317085.1). NCBI lineage: Eukaryota > Metazoa > Chordata > Actinopteri > Salmoniformes > Salmonidae > Hucho > Hucho hucho. The sequence continues at coordinate 130,295 of QNTS01004388.1, forward strand.
TAAACCTAATCTCTGTGTACCTAAAATAGGCGAATCAATAGGATCTAAACAAAACAAATTCACAGCGACAGGATATATTCCTGCCCGTCAAAGATGTTTTATAACTAAACCTATCTGTGGGAATGTGTTGGGCAACTGTTTCCAGGGAGATGGTCGCTCCGCGTTTTTCGATGCCATGGAAACCGCGACTACGTCATCTTAAATAGAACCTCCGAACTTTCCAGACTGGCGCTCGTGTACTCCGATCTGAAAGCAATATAGGGAAAAATTCCAGCCAGCTAATCAGAAGGCGAGGTTAAACGTATTAATTATTTTCAGATCTACAGGAGTGCCTAAGGGTTTGGGCGAATTCAGCACATATCTCTTTGATCATCTGGTCCTCAGCATTCATTGAACCTTTGATCCTTTCGGAGTCCCTGCCCTCTCTCTGCATTTTGCCGCGTTTAAGTACTAGTCAGAACTAGGAAAATCGGAGAATTCAGACCTGTTACCTACGTGACCAGGCTGTTCAACCAAGTCGGACATTTCCGAGTTTCCTAGTTCAGACTTGCAATTGAACTCGGCTTTAGACCCTTGTTACCTAGGAGACCCCTGACTGTGCCATGCAACAGGCCTGAGCTCTTTAGTGCCACCATGTGGACAAAATAGTCTCTTCTCACAGATGCTGTGCCAAATGAGTGACCTGGCAACTTCTGATTCGTTAAGTATTGCCAGTGCCCAGAATGTTTCAACCAAAAAAATAACTATTTGGACAAATGGACAGATTTTCAGTGAAACAGTGAATACTCCCAAGGATAACTAGTGCAAATTGCAGATAACCACACTGACAAAAGTGAGAGCAAAGAGGAAGAAAGTTGGTGTGGAATATAGTTTATTAATTTTGATAGATAATAATTCAGATTTTTTTTATATTAAAAACATCAAGTAAAAAGGCTCATATGTACACAGCAGCAGAAGCAGGAGGTTGGGGTGAGCAGAGCAGGACACCGTTGTGCTTAAATCCTAAGAGGCTATAGTTTCTTTCTATTTCATTGTGCTACTTACTTTCTACGTGAAAGCACACAGAAACATTCCCAAGAGAGAAAATACTTGGTTTTGTTAGATGAATACTTCCACTATTCTCCAGTTGGGACATCGTCAGTGATAAGCTACAGTACATATGATGTGACCCTTTAAAATTGTTAACACAGAAATGATTTTACATCTAAATTAATCACAAAATGGTGGTTGTTTTAATGTAATCTTAATGTACACTTCTATATATCTTTTAAAACAATCCTTGTTTTTTTTTTAGATAAAGAGATTTAGAGATACTATTTCAATTGATTCCTTGATATCCAATATACATGCTAAAGTGAAAAACCATACATGTTCTCTTCTATCACACTATCCATAATACATCATTCCTTTTATACATTGACTCCCCCATTCAGCCAACACATGACATGCTTCTCTTTCTGTCTCTGAACGTTCCAGAACGTTCCAAAACACAGTTCTCTTTCTGTCTCTCACCTGGCTGAACATCCTCTTTCCTGACAAAGAATTGTCAATACTTAATTCTTCAAAAAAAAAAAAAAAAAATGGTATTAATTAATATAATGTAATTTGGCAGAGGATATTGGAGCTATAACAATAGAATATAATTATAGTAAAGCACAGACATTCATGGTAATAATCAAATATCACCCGAGAAATGAAAGACAAAATTTAATTGATATAATTTGTCATGTCCAAGTCAATGTTATTAAACACAGCTAAGAAGGAGCAACATGGACCATTTAAACCACCCAACTCTCCCTTGGGGAAAAATGTTCTATGGCTATATATGGTTATACATTAGCTAAAAGTAATTTACAGTACTGTAGCTGTGGTTCATCCTGTCATGACATTTATAGTACTGTGGACCAGGGCTCTGCTCAAAATAAGTGCACTGCATAGGGGATAGGGTGCCCCAATCTACTTTAGGCCTCTGATTCTGACTGGTCAGTGGTGACACTTCCATTCAACTCCCCTGGTCCGGATTGTTCTTCTATTCCAGTGATCTCACCAACAATAAATGAAACAGGGCCAACGACACCTCCTTTCCCATTGTCTAGCTGCTTCCCTGATTGATTGGTCAGAGAAGATCCCTCCCATTTCTCTTCGTCCAATTTACTGGAGATCGACCAATAGAGATGAGCCTCCAATCGGGCCGCAGCCAATGAGAGTTCGTGCGCTGAGCAGGAGGGAGTGTCCACCTACGGAAGAGAGGGGTATGAGTGTCGGTTACTGTATCAGACAACTTGGAAAATAACTTTCAGAATCAGGGTAAAATCATTTTGGTGACATGACAAGAGTAAGTGTGGAGACACGCCAGACTGACAAATGGTTAAGCTGTGTTGTGTTGTTCTATACTAGTGGCAGTGATCACATGGTACATGATTAAAAGCAGCAAGCCGTCATTGTCCATGTTGAATCGTGATAGCTAACACAGCACCCCTGCTGCTTTTAGCCTTTCCTCTTTCTGGAGTGTTATGTGTGTTCTTACCTCAAAGGTTTGATGGAAGGCACCATAGTCGATGTCAAAGAAGCCTTCGGCCAGTGACATCATCGGACTAAACCTGTGACCCCACTGGACCTCGTCTGCCAGGTAAGAGCTCCGCGCCTGGCACGTCATACCTGGGGGTACCAACATATACACACACTTTGTAAGAACACATTAACCTCCCCTGGCAGCGCCCCTTCAGCTGCTATGATGACTAAGCAAATATTTTCTCAGTGGGCAGGAAAGCCACTTCCACTGCCAAGGCATGGTGCACCCAGAGATCCTATAATTGGCACCCTATTCCAGTCACACCACTTTTGACCAGAGCCTTATGGGAAGATGAAGAAACTGTAAGCGGAATGCGTCGTTGATTCACTGAAAATGAAAAGTGAATAGTAGAGTCGGTTGCCTGTCTTTCATAGTGTGCGGTTTTAAAACTTGTTTTACAAGAAGTTGCCATTTGGGACTCAACAATGGACTAACCAGTGGCCTCCACCATTCCCTCCAGGATGACGACCATCTCGAAGTCGTCCTTCTCCAGCTGGCCCTGAGACATATCCCAGAAGGGCGAGCGGCAGTCGATCTCATGGGAGATGACCAGTGGTGACACCAGGAACAGGCGGTCATCCCCCGTCTCAAAACCCACACTGATGTCTGTCTGGTCCAGAGGGATAAACTCACCTGGAGAGGGGGAGAGAGATGGAGAAGGGGAGAAAGGGGGACGAGAGAGAAGTGAGTTATAAAACCTTGAGGGATGGTTTCCTGGATACAGATTAAACCTAGTCCTGAGGGACGTCCCAATCCACTTTACTTGTGACCTCTTCCCTCCTCCACTCCCCCTCGCTCGGGAAAGGCTCCCTTGGGGAAACGTCATACATACGTCACCGAGTGTTCACTCCAAGTGAAGGGAGGAAGAGAAGATGATAATTTGGAACGGAATGCAGCCCTGGACAAAAAAAATACTCAATCAATCATCAAATCTATTAAGCCCTTTTTACATCAGCAGTTGTCACAAAGTGCTTTACAGATCCCCAACCTAAAACCCCAGAGAGCAAGCGATGCAGATGCAGAAGCACAGTGGCTAGGAAAAAATAAGAACCAGGCTCCGAGGTGTGGCCAGTCCTCTTCTGGGTGTACTGGGTAGAGATTTAAGAGTACCTGTGGCTATCAATACTCGAGGCTTCCCACAGTTGTGTCAAGTTGGCTGGATGTCCTTTGGGTGGTGAACCATTCTTGATGCACACAGGAAACTGGAGCATGAAAACCCCAGGAGTGTTGCCATTCTTGACACAAACTGGTGCGCCTGGCACCTACTACCACACCCCGTTCAAAGGCACTTAAATATTTTGTTTTCCCCATTCACCATCTGAATGGCACACATACACAATCCATGTCTCAATTGTCTCAAGGCTTAAGTAATCCTTCTTTAACCCATCTCCCCTTTATCTACACTGATTGAAGTGGATTTAACAAGTAACATCAATAAGGGATCATACGGTGCATTCGGAAAGTATTCAGACCCCTTCCTTTATACCACATTTTGGTATAGCCTTATTCTAAAATGATTTAATTATTTATTTTCCATCAATCTACACACAATACCCCATAATGACAAAATGAAAAACAGGTTTTTAGAAATGTTTGCTAATTTATTAAAAATAAAAACAGAAATAACTTATTTACATACTGTAAATATTCATTCCCTTTTATGATAAATGTAATTGATTGGACATGATTTGGAAAGGCACACACCTGTCTACAGTATATAAGGTCCCACAGTTGACAATGCATGTCAGAGCAAAAACCAAGCCATGAGGTGGAAGGAGTGTGGCCTCCATCATTCTTAAATGGAAGAAGTTTGGAACCACGACTAAACTGAGCAATCGGGGGAGAAGGGCCTTGGTCAGGGAGGTGACCAAGAACTCAATGGTCACTCTGACAGAGGTCCAGAGTTCCTCTGTTGAGATGGGAGAACTTTCCAGAAGGACAACCATCTCTGCAGCACTCCACCAATCAGGCCTTTACGGTAGAGCGGCCAGGCGGAAGCAATCAGTAAAAGGCACATGACAGCCCGCTTGGAGTTTACCAAAAGGCACCTAAAGGACTCTCAGACTAAGATTCTCTGGTTTGGTGAAACCAAGAATGAACGCTTTGGCCTGAATGCTAAGCGTCACATCTACAGGAAACCCGGCACCATCCCTACAGTGAAGCATGGTGGTGGCAGCAGTTAAATAAAGGTTAAATAAATAAAATAAATATGCTGTGGGGATGTTTTTCATCGGCAGGGACTGGGAGACTAGTCAGGATCGAGGGAAAGATGAATAGAGCAAAGTACAGAGAGATCCTTGATGAAAACCTGCTCCAGAGCACTCAGGACATCAGACTGGGGCAAAGGTTCACTATCCAACAGGACAACAACCCTAAACACACAGACAAGACAATGCATGAGTGGCTTCTCTGAAGTCCTTGAGTGGTCCAGCCAGAGCCCGGACTCTAACATCTCTGGAGAGACCTGAAAATAGCTGTGCAGCGACGCTCCCCATCCAACCTTACAGAGTTTGAGAGAATCTGCAAAGAAGAATGGAAGAAACTCCCCAAATACAGGTGTGCCAAGCTTGTAGCGTCATACCCAATTTCCGGCGCCGACAGAGATGGCCGCCTCGCTTCGCGTTCTTAAGAAGCTATGCAGTATTTAGTTTTTTTTATGTATTATTTCTTACATTGTTACCCCAGGAAATCTTATGTTTTATTACATACAGCCGGGAGGAACTATTGGATATAAGAGAAACGTCAACTTACCAACATTACGACCAGGAATACGACTTTCCCGAAGCGGATCCTCTGTTTGGTCCACCAACCAGGACAATAGACCGGATCCCAGCCGGCGACCCAAAACAACGTCGCCGCTGGAGGGGCAGACGGGGCGGTCTTCTGGTCAGGCTCACGCACCGCTCCCGAGTATACTACTTGCCAATGTCCAGTCTATTGACAACAAGGTAGACGAAATCCGAGCAAGGGTTGCCTTCCAGAGAGACAGAGATTGCAACGTTCTTTGCTTCACGGAAACATGGCTCACTCGGGATATGTTAGAGTCGGTACAGCCACCTGATTTCTTCACGCATCGCGCCGACAGAAACAAACATTATCTGGTAAGAAGAAGGGCAGGGGTGTATGCCTTATGATTAACGAGATGTGGTGTGATCATAACAACATACAGGAACTCAAGTCCTTTTGTTCACCTGACCTAGAATTCCTTACAATCAAATGCCGACCGCATTATCTACCAAGAGAATTCTCTTCAGTTATAATCAGTCGCGTATATCCCCCCTCAAGCTGACATATCGACGGCCTTGAAAGAACTTCATTGGACTCTATGTAAACTGGAAACCACATATCCTGAGGCTGCATTTATTGTAGCTGGGGATTTTAACAAGGATAATCTGAAAACAAGGCTCCCTAAATTTTATCAGCATATCGAATGTGTGACTCGGGACGGGAAAATCCAGGATCATTGTTATTCTAACTTCCGTGACGCATACAAAGCCATTCCCCGCCCCCCTTTCGGCAAATCTGACCATGACTCCATTTTGTTGCTCCCAGCCTATAGACAGAAACTAAAACAGGAAACGCCCGTGCTCAGGTCTGTTCAACGCTGGTCTGACCAATCTGATTCCACGCTTCAAGATTGCTTCAATCACGTGGACTGGGATATGTTCCGCATAGCATCGGACAATAACATTGATGAATACGCTGATTCAGTGAGCGAGTTTATTAGCAAGTGCATCGGTGATGTTGTACCCACAGCGACTATTAAAACTTTCCCCAACTAGAAACCGTGGATTGATGGCAGCATTCGCACAAAACTGAAAGTGCGAACCACTACTTTTAATCAGGGTAAGGCGACCGGAAACATGAATGAATACAAACAGTGTAGCTATTCCCTCCGCAAGGCAGTCAAACAAGCTAAGCATCAGTATAGAGACAAAGTAGAGTCGCAATTCAACTGCTCAGACACGAGAGGTATGTGGCAGGGTCTTACAGTCAATCATGGACTATAAAAAGAAAACCAGCCCCGTTGCGGACCACAATGTCTTACTCCCAGACAATACTAAACAACTTCTTTGCTCGCTTTGAGGACAATACAGTGCCACCGACATGGCCCGCTACCAAAACCTGCGGGCTCTCCTTCACTGCAGCCAACGTGAGTAAAACATTTAAATGTGTTAACCCTCGCAAGGCTGACGGCCCAGATGGCATCCCTGGCCGCGTCCTCAGAGCATGCGCAGACTAGCTGGCAGGTGTATTTACGGACATATTTAATCAATCCTTATCCCAGTTTGCTGTTCCCACATGCTTCAAGAGGGCCACCATTGTTCCTGTTCCCAAGAAAGCTAAGAACTGAGCTAAATGACTATCGCCCCGTAGCACTCACTTCCGTCATCATGAAGTGCTTTGAGAGACTAGTCAAGGATCATATCACCTCCATCCTACCTGACACTCTCGACCCTGCCCTGTGCAACTGGGTCCTGGACTTCCTGACGGGCCACCCCCAGGTGGTGAGGGTAGGAAACAACATCTCCACCCCGCACCCCACAGAGGTGCGTTCTCAGCCCTCTCCTGTACTCCCTGTTCACCCATGACTGCGTGGCCAAGCACGCCTACAACTCAATCATCAAGTTTGCTGACGACACTACAGTGGTAGGCTTGATTACCAACAACGACGAGACGGCCTACAGGGAGGAGGTGAGGGCTCTCGGAGTGTGGTGTCAGGAAAATAACCTCCCACTCAACGTCAACAAAACAAAGGAGATGATCGTGGACTTCAGGAAACAGCAGAGGGAGCACTCCCCTATCCACATCGACGGGACAGTAGTGGAGAAGGTGGAAAGTTTTAAGTTCCTCGGCGTACACATCACGGACAAACTGAAATGGTCCACCCACACAGACAGCGTGGTGAAGAAGGTGCAACAGCGCCTCTTCAACCTCAGGAGGCTGAAGAAATTCGGCTTGTCACCAAAAACACTCACAAACTTCTACAGATACACAATCGAGAGCATCCTGTCGGGCTGTATCACCGCCTGGTACGGCAACTGCTCCGCCCACAACCGTAAGGCTCTCTAGAGGGTAGTGAGGTCCGCACAACGCATCACCGGGGGTAAACTACCTGCCCTCCAGGACACCTACACCACCCGATGTCACAGGAAGGCCAAAAAGATAATCAAGGACAACAACCACCCGAGCCACTGCCTGTTCACCCAGCTATCATCCAGAAGGCGAGGTCAGTACAGGTGCATCAAAGCTGGGACCGAGAGACTGAAAAACAGCTTCTATCTCAAGGCCATCAGACTGTTAAACAGCCATCACTAACATTGAGTGGCTGCTGCCAACATACTGACTCAAATCTCTAGCCACTTTAATAATTAAAAATTTGATGTAATAAATGTATCACTAGCCACTTTAAACAATGCCACTCTATATAATGTTTACATATCCTACATTATGCATCTCATATGTATATACTGTACTCTATGCCATCTACTGCATCTTGCCTATGCCATTCGGCCATCGCTCATCCATATATTTATATGTACATACTCGTATTCATTCCTTTACACTTGTGTGTATAAGGTAGTTGTTAAATTGTTAGATTACTTGTTAGATACTACTGCATGGTCGGAACTACAGTAGAAGCACAAGCATTTCGCTACACTCGCATTAACATCTGCTAACCCTGTGTATGTGACAAATAAAATTTGATTTGAAGACTCGAGGCTGTAATCGATGCCAAAGGTGATTCAACAAAGTACGTGGCTGGCCCTCGTTGGCTGGCCCTCGCTTCATACTCGTCACCAAACCCACTGGCTCAAGGTCTTCTACAAGTCTTTGCTAGGTAAAGCCCCGCCTTATCTCAGCTCACCATAGCAGCACCCACCCGTAGCACGCGCTCCAGCAGGTATATCTCACTGGTCACCCCCAAAGCCAATTCCTCCTTTGGCCGCCTCTCCTTCCAGTTCTCTGCTGCCAATGACTGGAATGAACTGCAAAAATCACTGAAGCTGGAGACTCATATCTCCCTCATTAGCTTTAAGCAGCAGCTGTCTGAGCAGCTCACAGATCACTGCACCTGTACATAGCCCATCTGTAAACAGCCCATCCTACTACCTCATCCCCTACTGTATTTATTTATCTTGCTCCTTTGCACCCCAGTATCTCTACTTGCACATTCATCTTCTGCACATCTACCATTCCAGTGTTTTAATTGCTATATTGTAATTACCTCACCACCATGGCCTATTTATTGCCTTACCTCCCTTATCTTACCTCATTTGCACACACTGTATATAGACTTATTTTTCTACTGTATTATTGACTGTATGTCTGTATATTCCATGTGTAACTCTGTGTTGTTGTATGTGTCAAACTGCTTTGCTTTATCTTGGCCAGGTCACAGTTATAAATGAGAACTTTTTCTCAACTGGCCTACCTGGTTAAATAAAATTACTTTTTTAAAAACTTAGTAAAGGGTCAGAATACTTATGTAAATGTGATATTTCCGTTTTTTATTTTTAATACATTGCAAAATGTTCTACAAACTAGTTTTTGCTTTGTCATTATGGGGTATTTTGTGTAGATTGATGGCAGAAAAAAACTATTTAATGAATTTTTAAATAAGGCTGTAACGTAACAAAATGTTGAAAAAGTAAAAGGGTCTGAATACTTTCCGAATGCACTGTAGCTTTCACCTGGATTCACCTGGTCAGTCTGTCATGGAAAGAGTCTTAATATTTTGTACACTCAGTATATCGCTTCCTTACTAGAAAATAACATATGTGGAGTGTTCTTGTTTGCATCCCAGATGGCACTCTATTCCCTATATAGTGCACTACTTTAGACCAGAGCTCCTACTCTGGTCAAAAGTAGTGCACTATGTAGGTAATAGGGTGCCATCTGGGATGCAGACCCTGTATGGTGATTGATTGTATACTAGCCTCACCTTCCTGAGTCTGTTTAGACTTGATGAGTTTGGCTCTCATGTTGGCCCCTACAATGTGGGAGCTGCGCAGGTCCCCCACCCGGAACATCAGACACAGTCTGTCGTCTCTCAGAGAGATCACTGCATTCTTAGAAAACACCAGGGTCTCCGCACGCTTATTGGGCTGAGAGATCTTCACAAACATACAGCCCACCTGAGGAGAAGAAGATCACTTTATTGTCCAAACAAATGTCCAACAGGGCAGCTTTTTGATATGATGACAAGTTCTTCAAACTATTTGTACGATGGAGAAAAGCAGATGTGATTGTATTAGTGTCAGAATATGTCCTTAGGGTACAGTAAAAAATACAGTAGGGGCTGTATGGGCCTGCATCTCAAATGGCACCCTATTCCCTATATAGTGCACTACTTTTAACCAGAGCCTTTGACTAGAACACTATAAGCCCTGGTCAAAATTAGCTGACTACGTAGGGAGCCATTAGGGGTGCAACCAATGAGTCTCACCATGAAGGCGTTGACCATAGATCCCAGTATGGCCTGGAGCAGGAGCAGCATGGTGCCCACTGGACACTGGTCAGTGATGACACGGTGGCCGTAACCAATGGTGGTCTCTGTCTCGATGGAGAAGAGGAAGGCAGAGATGAAGCCATTCACGTTGTTGACGCACGGTGTCCATGTCTCATCCTCCAGATGATCTAGATCCCCTCTGGGAGGGGACGAACAACAGTTTTTATAATGTTGTTTTTGTAAATTGTGTACATGCAGGGCTCCCTTGTAAAAGAGACCTTGGTCTCAATGGGACTCTGCTAAAATAAAGGTGAAATAAATAAAAATAGGGGGAGGGGGAGAAGGGATCAGTGGAAAGAGAGAAAGTATGGGAGGGAGAGAGAGACCGAGAGGAAGAGAGAGAAAAATATAGGTTGTGAAAAACTATTAATTTACTAACATACTGGCTCTACAGAGAAGAAATTGCATCATGTAGAGTGACTCTCTCTGACAGTGATACCATGGATGCGTCTGAAATGGCATCCCATTCCCTATATAGTGCACTATAGGAGAATAGGGTGTATAGAGAATAGGGTGCCATTTGGGAAGCATACTAAAAAGTGTGACTATATTAATGAAAGTAGCACTGTGGGACTGAGCGGATAATAGGGAATAGGGTGTCATTTGTGACTATCCCAAGTGACTATCCCAAGTGTCCCCTGGCCTGCTGTCTCTCTCTCTCACCGGAGGTAGGCTATCAGGTACCAAATGGCCCCGAAGAAGAGCCAGGTGATGGCGTAAGCCATGACGAAGACGAAAAGTGAGCAGCGCCAGTTGAGGTCCACCAGCGTGGTGAAGATATCTGTCAGATAACGGTACGTCTCCCTCATGTTGCCGTGTGAAACGTTACAGCGACCATTCTTCTCCACATAGCGCTGAGTCTTACGTCTCTTGGCTGCAGGCAGGAAACCAGGCCAGGAAGGGAGGGGGTGAGAGAGGGAGAGAGAGAGAGAGAGAGAGAGAGGGGAGTGAGACAGGGAAAGACTACAGTGACATATCGGCAGTAGAACTATGGGACTAAGGGAATGAGCAATAGGAAGATGGGTTGGGGGGGGTCCAAATTACTGAGGGAGAAACCAGAGGAACAGGCATTTTACACAGGAGGGGAGGGGGGGGTAGAGGTGGAGGAGGGAGAGAGAAGATGCATTCAATAACCACCTATCTGCAGACTTGAGAGCCAGAGAGAACACAGTGGTTGCGTCCCAAATTGCACCCTAATATATAGGAAATAGGGTGTCACTTGGGATTAAGCCTGTCTGTCAGTGTAAATCATTTAAAGCCAAACACAAAACCTTACATTGGTCACAGAACACTGTCAGACGGTCGCTTAGTAACCTCTCGTTCTAGATAGATTCACTCTCGTGGCGCCAACAATGTCTCAGGGCAGAAAAGAAGAACAGTCCTGGGAGAGAAAGTGTGCGTTCCAAATGGCCCCTTATTCACTACATAGTGCCCTACTTTTGACCAGAGCCCTATGCGATGCAAATAGGGTGCCAATTTTGGACACCGATAAAGGCAACAGCACTACTACTCACCCCAGCCAAATCTACCCCTCTCCTTCTCCACCACCCGAGGCAGCTTCTTAACGTACTCCTCGGATGCTGCATTGGCCTGCCTCTCTGCCAACTTGGACTTCCACGATCTGTTAACACCAGGCTGGGCGGTATCCGTGGTAACCACATGGCCCAGATCCTCAGACACATCAAACACTCCGGTGGAGGCCGTCACCTCGGTAGCCTCTTCCACTGGTCCCTTCCCTTTCTCCACCACGGGCAGAGAGAGGGACTCTGGCCGCGAGGTGAAGGCAGAGTCTTCAAGCGCCATCAGGAATGATGGTGTGTGTGTGTTACTGAGTGTTTGATATCTCCCCTATGGCAGACTCTGTCCAATGGTTATAGACTGTTTAATCCGGTTCTTTACTTCAAGGTCCTAGGATACAAAACAAGGAGGGGGAAATTGATCCAAATTATTATTGTGAGATCATAGAAGTGTGTGGTATTTAGAGGGCTCTGCATGCTGCAAATCTGTTCTACAGGGAGTGTTGTAGGGCTAGTGTTGAGCAGAACTGATGCCATTCACTATACTGAATAACACTATGTTTTCATCCCAAATGGCAACCTATTCCCTTTATAGTATGTTACTTTTGAACAGAGCCCTATGGACAAAATAAGTGCACTATAGGAATTAGGGTGGCATTTGGGAAGTAGTCTTCTGTCCCTCAAGAAATGGTCCTGACTCAATGCCCATGTCTCGATCTGTCCTTGACTCAACTTTCTCTGAACAAATCCTCCTATTACCTTCAGCACAGTCTAATCTATATTAATGGAATAGGTCAGATGTTACAGGGAGGAATGAGTGAAGCCCTGATCTTCGTCCCAAATGGCACCATATTTCCTATGTAGTGCACTACTTTTGACCAGGGGCCCATAGGGCTCTGGTTAAAAGTAATGAAGGGAATAGGGTGCCATTTGAGAGTCAGAGCTGAATAATTCCACTGACAAGGACAGATTGGTTATTTCTCCTGTCTGACTGTGGGGGATGGGGAAAGTGAATTTGGTCCGAGAAAGAGTCACATATTGCCGAGACAAAACCATATGCTGTACATTTAGCCTTAAGAATCAGGTCATTAGATTGGTCATGCATAGCCTGTGTCTGTCTGTCTGTTATGGGAGCACAATAAATTACAGGAATCTTTTCACGGAGTAAGGAGGCTATTATTTCTCAGAAAACGTACAATGCCACTTTTAACGTATAATATAGGCCTATAAGAGCACAAAACAGCAATAAGACAGTTTCCATTCTAATAATGTGAATAATCACCTTGTTACGTATAAAATGGAGCCCGGTTTTCTCCAGTGATATAAAACACTACCTGGATAGAATATTTGGTAACTAAACGCGTGGGGTGATGTTATAGCCTATAGCCTGCGATGCTGACTATTCAACAATGACGCATTAAACATTTCTAAATGTATTCGATCAGAAAATGCACATTTATCAATCATAAAGAAAACAACAGTGATTTATCTTACCTGTAGTGGGGTTTGTCCCGCTTTCATCTGGTAATTGCCTTATCCTATTAAAATAATATCCCGTCCCCGTATGTATTTATTTATTTATTTATAAGGACCTTACAGATGAGTGGATGGTCCAAGCGTGAGCCTCGGAGATCGTCCGCTCAGGTTCGATCATCCGACAATGTTTTTATGTTTACCATCGGCTCTGCTGATCAGGAGGGTGTTCGACGCAGCATCAGTTCAGTCCTCTACTCTCTCAACAGGAAACAAAGGCAACCCCAACCAAACGACTCTGCTTTTTAGATGTCTGTAATCCTCAATGAACAGCGTGCTGACAAATAGCATATTCTTATATTTTCCAAGTTTGTCTTCAAAGAGTTTAAAATGGTGGCAGTTCGTCCGTACAGACCATTGGGTACAGACAGTGCAGCAACCAGCAGCAGCGATCCGCATCCGATACAATTGTATGAATTACCGGCAGCTGCGCAGGTGTTAGATCATGGGAGCGACAGTCGAGGAGGATGCTGTCATCACCATCGTTCATGAACCATCACCCAGATTCATGATCACGACAGGCATTAGATATTTAAACCATTGTGCTGTTTTGTCAACTCTTTTACACAGATGGGAAAGTCTGGACATTTTCTATGAAGTGAGGAGGCATTTACAACCCGAGGTTGTTATAGAGACCATCTGATGATCCAGTAGACCTATTCTTCAAAAGGCTGGCAGGACGTCATAATGATAATCGGTCTGTGGAGGATGACGTTTTGAAAATAAATGAATTCATATCCATGTGAAACAACCCGTTTCTGAACAGCCAAATAGCCTAACAGCATTTCAATTACAATAATTAATACTGTTTTTCAGAAATAATTGCTATTCTGATGCACTTAATGGTTAATCACATTTAGGCAATTCTTTTTTTATTATAAGGGTTATTATGACGTCGCCTCTGTGTGCAATACCCCTTCCAATGCGGCAGGTGACGCACCTTTTCTGTATTTGTCACACGCCGATAAAGCGACCGGAAGCGTAAAATTGTTCCTTTTTCAAGATGTCGGTGTATGGCCCCGTGGTGAAAATTCACCCCGTCGTTCTCGCCTCCATCGGCGATTCTTACGAACGGAGAAATGAGGGAGCGAGTCGTGTGATCGGAACCTTGCTTGGTAATTTAACCCCAAACTTCCTTTAGCTGGAATGAAAATGATTAGACGCGCAGGGAGGCTGACAGCCTGGCTCGGCTAGCTAGCTACCGCTAACTTAGCTTGCATCACTTTGCTGATGCATTGCCAGGCTCTCACATCCTCTTGATCCGAAAATATACCAAAGCTCCTCTGATTATGAAGATTTGACCAAGTATTAAAAGATTTTTAGCTTGCCTAGATTACTGTGGAATATTTGTTGTTGAAAATTTGCTAGCTAGCGAGTAACAGAGGTTCCGTAGAATAGTTGAATTTGTCCCCGTAACATAGGCACAACACGAGTATCGTATCTTAATGCATTCCTTGTCTTCCTCAGGTACCATTGACAAGCACTCTGTTGAGGTCACCAACTGTTTCTCCGTCCCCCACAATGAGTCTGAAGACGAGGTGATGAGAATTGTCACTGATACAACTATATACTATCTAGCTATTGCTGTAGTGTAGACATGAGGAAAGCTTGCACATGTAGTCCTAGAAGTGACACTGGTGTCTTTGTGATGGTGACAGGTTGCTGTGGACATGGAGTTTGCCAAGAACATGTATGATCTTCATAAGAGGGTGTCACCCAGCGAGGTCATTGTTGGATGGTGAGTAGGCTTCTATTCTTCCCTAGTCCCATTAGATAAAGCTTTTGTCCCACGCTGGTATTAACAATTATTGACAACTTATTCAATTAACTAGAAGAAGAAAAAAAGTACATTTGTTCAAAGTAAATCTGTGTGCTTGTGTCAGAACACTGCTCTAAAGTCAAACCGTTCTCTTTCAACAGGTATGCCACAGGCTTTGAGATCACTGAGCACTCTGTGTTGATCCATGAGTACTACAGCCGAGAGGCCACGAACCCCATTCACCTGACCATGGACACCGCCCTGCAGAGTGGCAAGATGAACATCCGCGCCTATGTCAGGTCCGTGACTTCCCTCACTTCAACCAGTCTCTGTCTTCCCTCACTTCAACCAGTCTCTGTCTTCCCTCACTTCAACCAGTCTCTGTCTTCCCTCACTTCAACCAGTCTCTGTCTTCCCTCACTTCAACCAGTCTCTGTCTTCTGTCTCAGTACCTCAGCTGGTCCACCGAAAAGCTATTGTTGACTCCATCCCAAGCACAGTTGCTTCAACTCCCCGTGACTTCCTGATCTCATCTTTCAGTTGTTTTGTTATGTTTGCATTTGCTGTTTCATTACTTTGCTTTACTTTAAGCACTTTGGCATTCCTTATGATAGGTTAAATAAATTCATATAATTTTTTCCATTGCTTCGTTTGCCATGACAGTGCCCAGATGGGTGTTCCGGGAAAGACTGTCGGTGTGATGTTCACTCCCCTGAGTGTGAAATACAAGTATTACGACACAGAGAGGATAGGAGGTAAGAACCTTAATTTTTCTATCCTTGTTTTCTGTCATCTAACAATTCTGTCCCAATTGTTCCTGGCTTGGACATCGTTTTATTTGTTGCTTCATGTCTTCTTGTTGAGGTGGAGAAATCCTTAATAAAATTGATAAAAATAATTTGTATATTCTAGTTGACCTTCTCCAGAGGACGAGAGATGCTCCTAACACCACCAATGGGCTGACCTCTGACCTCTGTCAGGTGGGCGGGGCAGCAGGCCGCGTTCAGGACATGCTAGCCACGGTACTGACCTACATTGAGGATGTGTTGGTGAGTAGCCTGCACACACACACAGCCTATATATGGCTGCGTCCCAGATGACATCCCATATTACATTACGGACATGTCCGTTATGTCAACCTTTTTACCGTATGCAGCTCATCTGAAAATAGTTGATTTTTAGTTGAGTTATGACTCAATTCGTGTTTATGCGTCTCTGTGGCCATAACCTAAGCCTTTCTTTCTGTATGTTTCTCAGTCTGGTAAGCAGACGGCAGATAACAGTGTTGGACGGTACCTGATGGATCTGGTTAACAAGGTTCCTAAGATCACAGCAGAGGACTTTGAGACCATGCTCAACTCCAACATCAATGTAAGTAATTATTCCTCTTTTGGATTTGGGCCTGTATTTATCAAGTGCTGGTTTAGGATCAGTTTTTCCTTTTTTTACATCACGATTACATGGATGGGGATCTGATCCTAGATCAGCACTCCTACTCTGAGACACTTGATACATACTGTGGAATTGATTCAGTTGAACAGCTATAGTAAATATTTGTCCCTTGCACTCATGACATTTGTGTAAATGTATACTGTTTCTCTTTCACAGGACCTGTTGATGGTGACCTATCTATCTAATCTGACTCAAGCGCAGATCGCCCTGAATGAGAAGATTGTGGTACTCTGAGCATTGAGGGATCAGGATTGTTTAGTTCTTAACAAAGAGTGATGGGTATTGAATTTGTTGGTATACGTCTTTAGCTCAAATTAATAAAGGTGATATACAGTACAGTGTGTAATTGCAATGTTTGCTTGCTACAACTTAAGTGATGTTTTCTAGCTAAAATAATTTATTTGCAGATTCCACAATGTGAATGGGACAATGAATGCCTAGTGACATTTATATTTCTGGAAAAGCAGTATGAATTTAAATTAAAGCTCAGAAGCATTTGCTTGTGTGAGTACTCTCCCCCTATTGGTGGTTCCAGAAGTAATACAAACAGGCCTTGTATTTAGTGCCCTGTCTTTAATGCAATCATATGACATAGCAATGTTTTATCCTGCATTTTAAGCCTAATTCAGAAATGAGAATTGGACCACAAATTCAAGACTGAAAAACACAGGGCCCTACAGTATGATGACAATGCAGATTAGTTACCAGTTCCAAGTCCCTAGGATGAAATTCCTATCTGGTCCACAGGGTGGCACTAAAGAGCTCAGGTCTTTTGCCTGGCACAGTGAGGGGTCTCCTAGGCAACAGAGGTCATAGATTGAGGACAGGGACTGGAAGAAGATCAAAGGTCCAATGAATTCTGATGACCACAAAGAGATGTGCTGTATAACCTTAAACCCATATGGACCCTGATCAAAAGTAGGGAATATGGTCCCATTTGACAGAGCATACCCTACATCTAATAGTGATCTTTCGTATCCTCTTTCTGGGTGGAGTCAACAGTTACATTTGAAGTCGGAAGTTTACATACACCTTAGCCAAATACATTTAAACTCAATTTTTCACAATTCCTGACATTTAATCCTAGTCAAAATGTCCTGTCTTAGGTCTGTTAGGATCACCACTTTATTTTAAGAATGTGAAATGTCAGAATAATAGTAGAGAGTGATTTATTTAGCTTTTATTTCTTTCATCACATTCCCAGTGGGTCAGAAGTTTACATACACTCAATTAGTATTGGGTAGCATTGCCTTTAAATTGTTTAACTTGGGTCAAATGTTTCAGGTAGCCTTCCACAAGCTTCCCACAATAAGTTGGGTGAATTTTGGCCAATTCCTCCTGACAGAGCTGGTGTAACTGAGTCAGGTTTGTAGGCCTCCTGCTCGCACACGCATTTTCAGTTCTGCCCACACATTTTCTACGGGATTGAGGTCAGGGCTTTGTGATGGCCACTCCAATACTTTGACTTTGTTGTCCTTAAGCCATTTTTCCACAATTTTGCAAGTATGCTTGGGGTCATTGTCCATTTGGAAGACCCATTTGCGACAAAGCTAACTTCCTGACTGATGTCTTGATGTTGCTTCAATATATCCACATAATTTTCCTGCCTCATGATGCCATCTATTTTGTGAAGTGCACCAGTCCCTCCTGCAGCAAAGCACCCCCACAACATGATGCTGCCACCCCCGTGCTTCACGGTTGGGATGGTGTCCTTCGGCTTGCAAGACTCCCCCTTTTTCCTCCAAACATAACGATGGTCATTATGGCCAAACAGTTCTATTTCTCCAAAAAGTACAATCTTTGTCCCATGTGCAGTTGCAAACCGTAGTCTGGCTTTTGCATGGTGATTTTTGAGCAGTGGCTTCTTCCTTGCTGAGCGGCCTTTCAGGTTATGTCGATTATAGGACTCGTTTTACTGTGGATATAGATACTTTTGTACCTGTTTCCTCCAGCATCTTCACAAGGTCCTTTGCTGTTATTCTGGGATTGACTTGCACTTTTCGCACCAAAGTACGTTCATCTCTAAGAGACAGAACGCGTCTCCTTCCTGAGCGGTATGACGGCTGCGTGGTCCCATGGTGTTTATACTTGCGCACTATTGTTTGTACAGATGAACGTGGTACCTTCAGGCGTTTGGAAATTGCTCCCAAGGATGAACCAGACTTGTGGAGGTCTACAGTTTTTTTCCTAGGTCTTGGCTGATTTCTTTTGATTTTCCCATGATGTCAAGCAAAGAGGGACTGAGTTTGAAGGTAGGCCTTGAAATACATCCACAGGTACACCTCCAATTGACTCAAATTATGTCAATTAGCCTATCAGAAGCTTCTAGAGCCATGACATCATTTTCTGGAATTTTCCAAGCTGTTTAAAGGCACAGTCAACTTAGTGTATGTAAACTTCTGACCCACTGGATTTGTGATAGTGAATTATAAGTGAAATAATCTGTTTGCAAATTGCTGGAAAAATTACTTGTGTCATGCACACTGTAGATGTCCTAACCGACTTGCCAAAACTATAGTTTGTTAACAAGAAATTTGTGGAGTGGTTGAAAAATGAGTTTTAATGACTATGTACACTTCTGACTTCAACTGTATGTACACCATATTTATCAACAGACCCTCCTTTCCGGTTCCATGTGGCTCACTTGGTAGAGCATGGCACTTGTGGGTTCAATTCCAACGGGACCAGAATGAAAAGATATACGCTCCACTGTAAGTCGCCCTGGATAAGAGCGTCTACTAAATTATTTGAAATGTAAATACAATTTCTTTCCTACGACTGAGACACTTAAATGAAACCTAATTCATGCATCCATTCATTTCTTTGAATCATGATTTAAAAAAGTTGAATGAAATACACAAAGTTCTGCCTTTCCCCCCCTGTTGTTATCATGAGTAGAGTTACAGTATCGAGGGGTGACATGAACCAAGCGTTGACATTCTCATCCTATGAGTGGGATCAAGGTAGCTGTGTTGCAAAGAGACTCATCTAATTCTCACATACTGCCCATCAACCTAGTTAGAGACTAATAGGATATTGCATGCAAAACTCGCTATTACAGCATTATGATCTGAGGTACTGGGGTTTGTCTACATCCAAAATAGCAGCCTATGTACTGCTGATGACCGGAGCCCTATGTACTATAGGGAATAGGGTGCGATTTGGGATGTTTGTATCCTTCGAGAGAGAAGCTGGAAGGGGATAGAGGGTCAGGGTAGTCAGCAGCAGTAGAATGGTGTAGCCGTAGTTAGTTATGGTCAGTAAGCAACATGCAAAACAACAACAAAAGGAGTTCTGCATTTCTCCATGGAAACAGCCTGTCCCTTTGTGGAGCCCTGAAAGGGTACTGGTCTAACACAAGAACACAACGGCCATGTTTCTTCATACAGCTTTAAACTCCTCATTAGTTTGGTCCTAGTGAACATATGTGGCCCAAATGGTACCCTATTCTCTATATAGTGCACTACTTCAGACAAGAGCCCTATGGGTTGTCTTTATTGAGCCTCGAGCATGTGAAGCCTCCCTTTAGAGAACAGTACCATAGTTCTAAAGTCTTACCTACAGTAGCTCTGGGTCTTTGCAATATGTGTGATGATCTACAAAAAGCATCCAATCACGCTCTACATTTAGTCTTGCCGCTCTTTAGGTAATGCCACAATACAAAAGATCCCTCAGCCCAATTTCTTTTAGATAATTAAAGCCCAAGTGTCGGTAGTTTATAGTGTTTTACCATCGCATGCCTCACAGTTGAACCACGTGTGATTCACAAGCACTAATTCTAGTTTTTAATGAGAGGCCATCGTGTGTAAACCCTGCCAAGCCAAAATTATAGGCACAATGGAAATGTATGCGAGATTGTCGCTGCTGTTCCTTTTGCTTTGTTTTAGTTGTGCCAGTTGACATGAACATAAATGCATCTCTTCTGGGGATAGGGATGAATTCATGTTTGTTGTCACAGACTTGTCAACCCCTATCACTGGGGTGTCCAAAATGACACCCTATTAAATACGTACTGCACTCCTTTTGACCACGGCCCATAGGGCTCTGGTCAAAAGTAGCGAATGATATAGTAAATAGGTTGCCATTTGGGACACAGATACTATCTGGCCCTCCCATGGCTTATCTCCAAGGAATGCCAGTGAGTCACAGCATTCCAACTGGGAACAGAACATTGGCCTGCTGGTTTGTTTGTTGGAGAACTGCACAGTACTCTAGATGGAATACTATTGTGTGTGTGGGACATTTTTCACCCCAGCGCTCAATCTATGTTCTGACAATTACAGTTGAAGTTGGAAGTTTACATACACCTTAGCCAAATACATTTAAACTCAGTTTTTCACAATTCCTGACATTTAATCCTAGTAAAAATTCCCTGTCTTAGGTCCGTTAGGATCACCACTTTATTTTAAGAATGTGAAATGTCAGAATAATAGTAGAGAGAATTATTTCTTTCAGCTTTTATTTCTTTCATCACATTCCCAGTGGGTCAGAAGTTTACATACACTCAATTAGTATTTGGTAGCATTGCCTTTAAATTGTTTAACTTGGGTCAAACGTTTCGGGTAGCCTTCCACAAGCTTCCCACAATAAGTTGGGTGAATTTTGGCCCATTCCTCCTGACAGAGCTGGTGTAACTGAGTCAGGTTTGTAGGCCTCCTTGCTCGCACACGCTTTTTCAGTTCTGCCCACAAATTTTCTATAGGATTGAGGTCAGGGCTTTGTGATGGCCACTCCAATACCTTGACTTTGTTGTCCTTAAGCCATTTTGCCACAACTTTGGAAGTATGCTTGGGGTCATTGTCCATTTGGAAGACCCATTTGCGACCAAGCTTTAACTTCCTGACTGATGTCTTGAGATGTTGCTTCAATATATCCACATAATTTTCCT
>QNTS01004389.1:4126-15914 GCA_003317085.1 Hucho hucho
CCAGGTAGGCCAGTCCTTTATTTACCCAGGTAGGCCAGTCCTTTATTTACCCAGGTAGGCCAGTCCTTTATTTACCCAGGTAGGCCAGTCCTTTATTTACCCAGGTAGGCCAGTCCTTTATTTATCCAGGTAGGCCAGTCCTTTATTTAACCAGGTAGGCAAGTTGAGAACAAGTTCTCATTTACAACTGCGACCTGGCCAAGATAAAGCAAAGCAGTTCGACACATACAACAACACAGAGTTACACATGGAGTAAACAAACATACAGTCAATAATAGTAGAAAAAGTCAACATACAGTATGTGCAAATGAGGTAGGATAAGGGAAGTAAGGCAATAAATAGGCCATGGTGGCAAAGTAATTCCAATATAGCAATTAAACACTGGAATGGTAGATGTGCAGAAAATGAATGTGCAAGTAGAGATACAGGGATGCAAAGGAGCAAGTTAAATAAATAAATATAGTATGGGGATGAGGTAGTTGGATGGGCTATTTACAGATGGGCTATATACAGGTGCAGTGATCTGTGAGCTGCTCTGACAGCTAGAGAGGGAGATATGAGTCTCCAGCTTCAGTGATTTTTGCAGTTCGTTCCAGTCATTGGTAGCAGAGAACTGGAAGGAAAGGCGGCCAAAGGAAGAATTGGCTTTGGGGGTGACCAGTGTGATATACCTGCTGGAGCACGTGCTACTGGTGGGTGCTGCTATGGTGACCAGTGAGCTGAGATAAAGCGGGGCTTTACCTAGCAGAGACTTGTAGATGACCTGGAGCCAGTGGGATTGGCGACGAGTATGAAGCGAGGGCCAGCCAATGAGAGTGTACAGGTCGCAGTCGTGGGTAGTATATGGGGCTTTGGTGAGAAAACAGATGGCACTGTGATAGACTGCATCCAATTTGTTGAGTAGAGTGTTGGAGGCTATTTTGTAAATGACATCACCGAAGTCGAGGATCGGTAGGATGGTCAGTTTTACCAGGGTATGTTTGGCAGCATGAGTGAAGGATGCTTTGTTGCGAAATAGGAAGCCGATTCTAGATTTAATTTGGGATTGGAGATGCTTAATGTGAGTCTGGAAGGAGAGTTTACAGTCTAACCAGACACCTAGGTATTTGTAGTTGTCCACATATTCTAAGTCAGAACCGTCCAGAGTAGTGATGCTGGACGGGCGGGCAGGTGCAGGCAGCGATCGGTTGAAGAGCATGCATTTAGTTTTACTTGCATTTAAGAGCAGTTGGAGGCCACGGAAGGAGAGTTGTATAGCATTGAAGCTCGTCTGGAGGTTAGTTAACACAGTGTCCAAAGAAGGGCCAGAGGTATATAGAATGGTGTCGTCTGCGTAGAGGTGGATCAGAGAATCACCAGCAGCAAGAGCGACATCATTGATGTATACAGAGAAGAGAGTCGGCCCGAGAATTGAACCCTGTGGCACCCCCATAGAGACTGCCACAGGCCCTCCAATTTGACACACTGAACTCTATCAGATAAATAGTTGGTGAACCAGGCGAGGCAATCTTTTGAGAAACCAAGGCTGTCGAGTCTGCCGATAAGAATGTCGTGATTGACAGAGTCGAAAGCCTTGGCCAGGTCAATGAATATGGCTGCACAGTAAAGTCTCTTATTGATGGCGGTTATGATATCACTTAGGACCTTGAGCGTTTCTGAGTTGCACCCATGACCAGCTCTGAAACCAGATTGCATAGCAGAGAAGGTACGGTGGGATTTGAAATGGTCGGTGATCTGTTTGTTAACTTGGCTTTCGAAGACCTTAGAAAGGCAGGGTAGGATAGATATAGGTCTGTAACAGTTTGTGTCTAGAGTGTCTCCCTCTTTGAAGAGGGGGATGACCGCGGCAGCTTTCCAATCTTTGGGAATCTCAGACAATACGAAAGTGAGGTTGAACAGGCTAGTAATAAGGGTTGCAACAATTTCGGCAGATAATTTTAGAAAGAGAGGGTCCAGATTGTCAAGCCGGGCTGATTTGTAGGGGTCCAGATTTTGCAGTTCTTTCAGAACATCAGCTATCTGGATTTGGGTGAAGGAGAAATGGGGAGGCTTGGGCGAGTTGCTGTGGGGGCTGGAGGGCTGTTGATCGGGGTGGGGGTAGCCAGGTGGAAAGCATGGCCAGCCATAGAAAAATGCTTATTGAAATTCTCAATTATCGTGGATTTATCGGTGGTGACAGTGTTTCCTAGCCTCAGTGCAGTGGGCAGCTGGGAGGAGGTGCTCTTATTCTCCATGGACTTTACAGTGTCCCAGAACTTTTTTGAGTTTGTGTTACAGGATGCAAATTTCTGCTTGGAAAAGCTAGCCTTAGCTTTCCTAACTGCCTGTGTATATTGGTTCCTAACTTCCATGAAAAGTTGCATATCACGAGGGCTATTCGATGCTAGTGCAGAACGCCACAGGATGTTTTGTGCTGGTCAAGGGCAGTCAGGTCTGGAGTGAACCAAGGGCTATATCTGTTCCTGGTTCTACATTTTTTGAATGGGGCATGCTTATTTAAGATGGTGAGGAAGTTGCTTTTAAAGAATAACCAGGCATCCTCTACTGACGGGATGAGATCAATATCCTTCCAGGATACCCGGACCAGGTTGATTAGAAAGGCCTGCTCGCTGAAGTGTTTTAGGGAGCGTTTGACAGTGATGAGGGGTGGTCGTTTGACCACAGGCCCATTACGGATGCAGGCAACGAGGCAGTGATAGCTGAGATCTTGGTTGAAAACAGCAGAGGTGTATTTGGAGGGCAAGTTGGTTAGGATGATATCTATAAGAGTGCCCGTGTTTACGAATATGGGGTTGTACCTGGTGGGTTCATTGATCATTTGTGTGAGATTGAGGGCCTCAAGCTTAGATTGTAGGATGGCTGGGGTGTTAAGCATGTCCCAGTTTAGGTCACGTAGCAGCACGAGCTCTGAAGATAGATGGGGGGCAATCAATTCACATATGGTGTCTAGGGCACAGCTGGGGGCAGAGGGTGGTCTATAGCAAGCGGCAACAGTGAGACTTGTTTCTGGAGAGGTGGATTTTTAAAAGTGGAAGCTCAAATTGTTTGGGTACAGACCTGGATAGTAAGACAGTACTCTGCAGGCTATCTCTGCAGTAGATTGCAACACCACCCCCTTTGGTTTTGGTGGTCTTCCTAAGCCATGATTCAGACACGGCTAGGACATCCGGGTTGGCAGAGTGTGCTAAAGCAGTGAATAAAACAAACTTAGGGATGAGGCTTCTAATGTCAACATGCATGAAACCAAGGTTTTTACGGTAACAGAAGTCAACAAATGAGAGCACCTGGGGAGTAGGAGTGGAGCTAGGCATTGCAGGGCCTGGATTAACCTCTACATCACCAGAGGAACAGAGGAGGAGTAGAATGAGGGTACGGCTAAAGGCTATCAGCACAGGACGTCTAGTACGTTTGGAACAGAGAGTAAAAGGAGCGGGTTTCTGGGCGCGATAGAATAGATTCAAGGCATAATGTACAGACAAAGGTATGGTAGGATGTGAGTACATTGGAGGTAAACCTAGGCATTGAGTAATGTGAGAGAGATATTGTCTCTAGAGATGTTTAAACCAGGTTATGTCACCCATATGTGGGAGGTGGAACTAAATGGTTGGTTAAGGCATATTAAGCAGGGCTAGAGGCTCTACAGTGAAATAAGACAATAATCACTAACCGGGACAGTAATGGACAAGGCATATTGATATTAGGGAGAGGCATGTGTAGCCGGGTGATCATAGGGGTCCAGTGATTGGTTGGGCTGGCTGGAGACACAGCGATTCAGACCGCTAGCAGGTCGGGGTTAGCAAACTAGCCGAAGGGCCTTAGAGGGACGTCGTGACGGAGGAAAGTCTGTTTTAGCCTCCGCGTGCGGTGACGTCGATAGACCAGTCGTGCTGGATTAGTAGGGTTCCGAGTAGCAGAGGGGTCTAAGTCCAATTGGCAGAATAGGTATAGTGGCCCAAGAAATTTTCCGATTGATCTATTTAGCTAACAGTCCAATATGCTTCTAGGCAGGTAGCGGGCCGCGGCTAGCAGCTAGCGGGCCGCGGCTAGCAGATGGACATGCAGGGGACGTCGCAACGTAGGGGCCAGTTGAGTACCCCCTCGTGCAGATTACGTCGTAGTCCCGTTGGGAAGGATCGGCGGGGTTCCGTGCCCAGTACCGGCAGTAGAAGGGGTCCGGGTATTGTAGCCCAGGAGTGGCTGATGGGCCTCTTCAGCTAGCCGGGAGAATGGGCCTAGCATGGCCTAGCTCCAGGCTAATTGGTGCTTGCTTCGGGACAGACGTTAGCCAGGAGTAGTCACTCAGATAGCAGCTTGCTAGCTGCGATGATCCAGGTGAAAAAGTTCATAGCTTGTGGTAGGAATCCGGGGACATGGAGAGAAAATAGGTCCGATATGCTCTGGTTTGAGTCGCGTTGTACAAACTGGCGAGAGCTTTCCGAGATAAAGGTTAGCTGATGACCGCTAGCAGTGGTTAGCTGACTACTAGCTAGTAGCTAGTGAGCTGGCTAGCTTCTGTTGGGGGATTCTGGTTCCGAGCTAAATAAAATACTTTAGAAAAAAACAGATCCACACCACATTTGGGTGAGGCAGGTTGCAGGAGAGTATTTGAAGTTGAGGTTTAGAAAAATATAAAAAAGATATCAGAAGAAAAATATATATACATGGGACACGACAAGACGAGGACAAAGACGTCTGACTGCCAAGCCATCTTGGATCTTCATAAGAGATATGATAGGCTACAGTTGGCCCAGGCCTAGTGTCAGGATTCAGTGTCAGGAGTGATTGATTTGTGAGACAAATTTAATATGATTGGGCATGTGTGTGTTGTTGAACCTCATGCACCTGTCTCTGAAAAATGCAAGCTGTTTTGTTTGAATGCATCATTTGATTAACCTTGTGGCCTCGCCCCACATGTCAATCACACCAATGACTCTCATCAGTCCCGCTACCAGGCCAGGTGCCTCATTTATCAAAGGTGTGTGACCACAAAAAAAGGACTCTAAACGTTGCATGAGGCATTTTTCCCACAAAAGTTGGTATTTATCCATTTTGACCGCAAATCTCAAACCTTGTAGACAACCTCTAGAAGGTTGATCAACTGTAGGCTATTGCAAGCAAACAGGCTTATTGTTTGTTTGGGATAAATGGGAGATGCACGGTTATTAGCCTATAATAATGGTAGGCTAATAAAAACATTCAAACATAGGCCTAATAATAAAACAGATGCATTTGCTGTTGGTGAGCAGATCGCATAGAAGCATGTCGCCTAATATATTTATTTCACTTTTATAATAGGCCTAAATCAGAAACATATTGCAGGACATGTCTCTATTTCTGACAGAACCGGTTTTGCATTATTCTGTACGTAAATCTGCATACTACATTTCGTATGATATGTTATGTTCGTATTGAATGTATTAATGTGTGGATGTTAATCATTCATTTCGTATGATATGTTACGATTTACAATTTGTATAGTATCTTACAAATGGCAATTTGTACAATATGCTACAAATTGCAATTCGTACAATAGCCTATGTTACACATTTGTAAAATGTACAATAGGCTGTTTTATGCATTTGCAAAATGTATGTTATGTTACGAATTTGTGGCTAACACTATCATTAGCTAGCTGCTTAACGCTAGCAGGGCTAGAGGATAGGGTTAGGGGTTAGGGTTACACTGCGCAAAAGGTACATATTAGGGGAAAGCTTTACATTACACTTTTTTGATGTTCTAGAGAATACAGACAATTTCCAATGCATATTTAGAGTTTTGTGGATCTTCACCATATCCTGACAAATTCTAAATCCATATCCAGTGTGTTTTAGACATATATTATATTGGGATTAGACTACTCCGAATACCACACATGGACATTTCCTTTGGCCGGACATAAACTCATTCAATATAATGAGATATGTGACATCCTATTCTGTCTCTTCATGTTGACAAATATTGTTTTCTCATTACATTAAACATATGAAGTTTCAAATACATTTGTATTTGTCCCATGCGCCGAATACAACAGACCTTACAGTGAAATGCTTACTTTCAAGCCCTTAACCAACAAGGCAGTTAATAAAAAAATAAAAAAATTTAAGTAACAAGTAATTAAAGAGCAGCAGTAAAATAACAATAGCGAGGCTATATACAGGGGGGTACCGGTACAGAGTCCATGTGAAGGGCACCGGTTAGTCGAGGTAATTGAGGATATATGTACATGTAGGTAGAGTTATTTAAGTGACTATGCATAGATAATAACAGAGTAGCAGCAGCGTAAAAGGGGGGGGGGGGGTAATGAAAGTAGTCTGAGTAGCCATTTGATAAGATGTTCAGGAGTCTTATGGCTTGGGGGTAGAAGCTGTTTAGAAGCCTCTTGGACCTAGACTTGGCGATCTGGTACTGCTTGCCCTGCGGTAGCAGAGAGAACAGTCTATGACTAGGGTGGCTGGTGTCTTGGACAATTTTTAGGGCCTTCCTCTGACACTGCCTGGTATAGAAGTCCTGGATGGCAGGAAGCTTGGCCCCAGTGATGTACTGGGCCGTTCGCACTATCCTCTGTAGTGCCTTGCTGTCGGAGGCCGAGCATTGCCATACCAGGCAGTGATGCAACCAGTCAGGGTGCTCTCGATGGTGCAGCTGTAGAATCTTTTGAGGATCTGAGGACCCATGCCAAATATTTTCTGTCTCCTGAGGGGGAATAAGTTTTGTCGTGCCTTCTTCACGACTGTCTTGGTGTGCTTGGACCGTGATAGTTTGTTGGTGATGTGGACACCAAGGAACTTGAAGCTCTCAACCTGCTCCACTACAGCCCCGTCGATGAGAATGGGGGCATGCTCAGTCCTCATTTTCCTGTAGTCCACAATAATCTCCTTAGTCTTGATCACGTTGAGGGAGAGGTTGTTGTCCTGGCACCACATGGCCAGGTCTCTCACCTCCTCCCTGTAGGCTGTCTCGTCTATCCCACCTGGGGGCGGCCCATTAGGAAGTCCAGGATCCAGTTGCTGAGGGAGGGGTTGTAGTCCCAGGGTCCTTAGCTTAGTGATGAGCTTTGAGGGCACTATGGTGTTGAATGCTGCGATGTAATCAATGAATAGCATTCTCACATAGGTGTTCCTTTTCTCCAGGTGTGAAAGGCCAGTGTGGAGTGCAATAGAGATTGCATCATCTGTGGATCTGTTGGGGTGGTATGCAAATTGGGGTGGGTATAGGGTTTCTGGGATAATGGTGTTGATGTGAGCCATGACCAGCCTTTCAAAACACTTCATGGCTACAGACGTGAGTGCTACTGGTCGGTAGTCATTTAGGCAGGTTACCTTAGTGTTCTTGGGAACAGGGACTATGGTGGTCTGCTTGAAACGTGTTGATATTACAGACTCAGACAGGGAGAGGTTGAACATGTCAGTGAAGACACTTGCCAGTTGGTCGGTGCATGCTCTCGATGGTGGAGCTGTAGAACCTTCTCTTGGCAGAGGACGGTCCATATCCGGATCTAGATATGATTTTTGATATGCTAAAAATAAGGACGATTTCTGATGCATTTCTGAGTTTTCGGCACATGCTCAATAATTTGACAAATATGAAATCCATATTTTTCTTTCATGCACAAATAATTTTTGGATTCCCTCTGGATATCGTACATGGTATAGCTGGATATTGACTCATTAGATATCCTGAGATAGGCCTATGTGGACATATTATTTTCTCTATATGATGACAAATACTGACAGTAGGCCTACATGGTATATTTTCTCAGCATATACAATGCATATGCTCATGGCTGAGGTCCATATCAGGATCTTGATATGCTTTTTGATATGCTAAATAAGGACAATTTCTGATGCTTATTTGAGTTTTGAGGACACGCTCAAGCCTCGTTCTTTAAGACACTAGCTATACTTTCCTTTGCATAAAGGTGCATGCAAACCGCAAGCTAAAATTACTGTAAGTGGTAGCTTAGCAACAAGAATCACTTATTTTCTGCTGTGGAGTTCCAACTGTCATTTTTTTTTATTTGGGTGCCACAAATGAGTGTGTAAAAGGTGTGTGATTGAACTGACAATTGGAGAAACAAAGCAGTGAGAAGCTGTTCAGAAAATACTTTAAAGAAGTTAACATAAAAGTAAGTAGCTAATTTGAGATGTTTTATTTATTGTAGTAACTCGCTCATCTTTAGTAACTCGCTCGTGCTGCTACCATGTTGTGCTGCTACCATGTTGTGTTGCTACCATGTTGTGTTGCTGCCATGCTGTGTTGTCATGTTTTGCTGCCTTGCTATGTTGTTGTCTTAGGTCTCTCTTTATGTAGTGTTGTGTTGTCTCTCCTTTTGTGATGTGTGTTTTGTCATATATTTCTATTGTATTTTTATTATTTATTATTTTTTATCCCAGGCCCCCGTCCCCACAGGAGGCCTTTTGCCTTTTGGTAGGCCGTCATTGTAAATAAGAACTTGTTGTTAACTGATTTGCCTAGTTAAATAAAGGTTAAATAATTTTTTTATAAAAACTAGAATCAAGGATTGTTAGCTAATTTGGCCAGCAGCCAGAAGGGCTAGCTAGCTTGCTAGTTAGGCTTGATAGGGGGTTAAAAGCTAACTGGTTGGCAGCCTAGCTAGCTAACAAATAATGAAATTGCTTTCCCTGTATGGATTTATTTTTCAAGCCTCAAGGTGACAGCCAACATTTTATAACATTTAGGTGTATTTTTTTATGACTTGTTAATATAAGCTAGCTAGCTAACCAACTTGGCTAGCTAGTTCCAGTTAGTTTTCTCGTCATGAATGAAGCAGGTAGAGAAACTACCTTGTGGTATGGTTATGTGACATAAAAATATTTTCATGCAATATCAACACAATTTTGATTCGTGATTTATGCATTGACGGTTTGAAGTGGATCACAGACCAACTGCCGCTACGTTGGGTCTGGACTGCGAGGGACTGCTGCTGATGACCCAATCTGCATCCATCGTCCATAACAAACTGGGCAGGCAGGGGTATTGAGGGTGTGCAACTTTTATTTTCTGTTAAATAAATAAAATATATTTTTTGCAAAAATTGGCCTATGTTTGCATCTTTACAGAAAACATGCGTTGTGATTGGAGCTCTGGATTTGCTATGCCTCATGTCTGAAACAGAAATAGCAGAGATGTGCTTTCGAAATAGCAACTTAGATTAAATATGACAATGTTTGCCTTTCTGTGCTTTGTAGCCTACTACGGAATATGGTGCAAATGTATGCTAAGATATGTCACCTTCACATGAAGCTGACATAGCTGATGCTTTTTAGCGCCTGAACAGGTACAATTATTTGGGTGCTGGACATTGGACATGAGTTGGATTTAGCCCATTTTTGATCAGACATATGAGGATGAATATTACATATCATGTAAGGATATCTATTGAAATGATCAGGTAATGACTACAGATATGATACATTTCTGAAAATATGTGGATTTGTTCATGCCTAAGTATGAAGGCTTAGATATGTCAGCATGTTGACACGCCCTTTCCACAGTTAGAATATTGTATAAATGTGTAAACAGGTGCACATATCTCACCCTAGATATCTCCCTGGCCTCATACCGTAGCAGGGGGATTTCTGAGGTCCGGATTGGATGCATGTAGAAACTGTTCCATTAAGGAGAATATCCTAACTCCGTATTTCAAATTAAGGACATGCATATCTGGAGCATGTCTACTCCTTACAGTGGCAAGAAAAAGTATGTGAACCCTTTGGTATTACCTGGTTTTCTGCATAGGTTGGTCATAACATTTGATCTGATCTTCATCTAAGTCACAACAATAGACAAACACAGTCTACTTAAACTAATAACACACAAGCAATTATACGTTTTCATGTCTTTATTGAACACACCGTGTAAACATTCACAGTGCAGGGTTGGAAAAGTATGTGAACCCTTGGATTTAATAACTAGTTGACGCTCCGTTGGCAACAATAACCTCAACCAAACGTTTTCTGTAGTTGTGGATCAGACCTTCACAACGGTCAGGAGGAATTTTGGACCATTCCTCTTCACAAAACTGTTTCAGTTCAGCAATATTCTTGGGATGTCTGGTGTGAAACGCTCTTTTGAGGTATTGCCACAGCATCTCAATTGGGACAGTTTGGATGAGGTTTTGAGGTTGGTGTGCTGTGCTGTGCCTTTTTTTCTCCACACATGGTGTTGTATGTTCCTTCCAAACAACACCTTCAGTTTCATCTGTTCACATGGTGTTGTATGTTCCTTCCAAACAACACCTTCAGTTTCATCTGTTCACATGGTGTTGAATGTTCCTTCCAAACAACACCTTCAGTTTCATCTGTTCACATGGTGTTGAATGTTCCTTCCAAACAACAACTTCAGTTTCATCTGTTCTCCGAACGTTTAGCCAGTAGCGCTGTGCAACATCCAGGTGAACTTTTCCAAACTTCAGACGTGCTGCAAAGTTTTTTTGGGACAGCAGTGGCTTCTTCCGTGGTGTCATCCCATGAACACCATTCGAGTTTATTGTTTTACGTATCGTAGACTCGTCAACAGAGATGTTAGCATGTTCCAGCGATTCCTGTAAGTCTTTAGCTGACACTCTAGGATTCTTCTTAACCTCACTGAGCATTCTGCGCTGTGCTCTTGCAGTCATCTTTGCAGTACGGCCACTCCTAGGGAGAGTAGCAACAGTGCTCAACTTTTTCCATTAATGACAATTTGTCTTACTGTGGACTGATGAACATCAAGGCTTTTAGAGTTACTTTTGTAACCCTTTCCAGCTTTATGCAAGTCAACAATTCTTAATCTTAGGTCTTCTGAGATCTCTTTTGTTCGAGCCATGGTTCACATCAGGCAATGCTTATTGTGAATAGCAAACTCTAATTGTGAGTGTTTTTAAAGGGCAAGGCAGCTCTGAAGAACATCTCCAATCTCGTCTCATTGATTGGACTCCAGGTTAGCTGACTCCAATTAGCTTTTGGAGAAGTCATTAGCCTAGCGGTTCACATACTTTTTCCAACCTGCACTGTGAATGTTTAAATTATGTATTCAATATAGACAAGAAAATACAATCATTTGTGTGTTATTAGTTTAAG
Organism: Hucho hucho; assembly: GCA_003317085.1. Classification (NCBI taxonomy): domain Eukaryota; kingdom Metazoa; phylum Chordata; class Actinopteri; order Salmoniformes; family Salmonidae; genus Hucho; species Hucho hucho. Next base: position 15,208 of record QNTS01004389.1, read on the forward strand.
CACACTGTGTTTGTCTGTTGTTGTGACTTAGATGAAGATCAGATCAAATATTAGGACCAATTTATGCAAAACTCCAGGTAATTCCAAAGGGTTCACATACAGTACTTTTTCTTGCCACTGTATATGTAGTAAAATGTCAGATATCCTGAAATATTAAGCTAAAGATATCCCCTGATATTGACACTTTTCGCCCAGTGTTAAGATTAGGGTTAAGGTTAGGAGTTAGGTTAAAGGGTTAAAGGGTTAAGGTTAGGGGAAAGGTTAGCTAGAAGTGTTAAGGTTAGGGTTAAGGTTTCGAGTTAGGTTAAAGGGTTAAGGTTAGGGGAAAGGTTAGCTAGAAGTGTTAAGGTTAGGGTTAAGGTTAGGGTTAGGTTATAGGGTTAAGGTTAGGGGAAGGGTTAGCTAGAAGGGTTAAGGTTAGGGTTAGGGGATGGGTTAGCTAGAAGTGTTAAGGTTAGGAGTTAGGTTAAAGGGTTAAGGTTAGGGGAAAGGTTAGCTAGAAGTGTTAAGGTTAGGGTTAAGGTTAGGGTTAGGTTATAGGGTTAAGGTTAGGGTTAGGGGATGGGTTAGCTAGAAGGGTTAGGGTTAGGGGATGGGTTAGCTAGAAGGGTTAAGATTAGGGTTATGGGAAGGGTTAGCTAGAAGGGTTAAGGTTAGGGGAAGGGTTAGCTAGAAGTGTTAAGGTTAGGGGAAGGGTTAGCTAGAAG
>QNTS01004389.1:16882-27994 GCA_003317085.1 Hucho hucho
GGATAAATGGTTGGCTATTGAATGAGCGAAGGATAAATGGTTGGCTATTGAATGAGCGATGGATAAATGGTGGGCTATTGAATGAGCGATGGATAAATGGTGGGCTAATATTTGTTGTACAGCGGGAATAAATCAGTCACGTCAGAAAAGGAGACATCCTGCAATATATGATTATGATTTAGGCCTATATAATACAAGTACAAATAAAACATGTCCTTACCAATGGCAAATGCATCTGTTTTATCATTAGTGTTAGTGTTTTAATGTTTGTATTAGCCTACAAACTTTTCCTCTGCATCAAACGCCTCCATTTCCCCATAAGAGCAATATCTGCTTGCAATACAATTGACCAACCGATAGAAGTTGTGTTTGGGCATGGTCTGTGCTGTGCTTGGAGATGCATACACTTTCCTGAAAGATCAAAACTGATAAATAACATTTGCGGGAAAAATGGCGCACGCAAGGTTTACAGTATTCTGATAAATGTGACCCCTGCGCGTGCGCGAGGATGAGTCAGCGCGAATGGCGGGAAAGAACGAGGCGGGCCTTTTCAACTGTTTGATGCATGATAATGACATTTGTGGTTAGCCTAGGCGATACACAATTAATTGTTTGTGTAGCCTACCTAAACGCACTTTGAACATGAACCATTTGTTAACGTGAGAGGATCTGACACAAATAGACTATTCGTATAAATGTTTTTTTTTAAATAATGATTTATGATTATTATTAGACCTATTATTAGGCTTGTTTTATACATTATAATATAGGCTACTGTTTTTATGTATAGGCTAGTCCAACAATTTCAACATTTTATAATTTATAATAATTTCTTAGTACTAGGCCTAGCTATGTTATCCTACTATGGTGATAATAAACATCGTTATCATTATCCTAATTATCACTTCGAGGTATGCGTCTGTATAATAAAGTAACTCATCTGAGATCCCATGTTAGTCAATCCGTGGCTCTAGTTTAGGGGTCATTCTAAATGTGTGCCTGGAGGAAGCACGGTAATCAGTGCTGACTGTAGTTTATTATCTAACAGACTGGATGGAGCGTTCACCAGACAAGCGTTAGAGGGGAGAGAGACCAGGAGGGACCGGCAGGAGTGCGTGAAGTACGGGCAAGTCTGATGACATCCAACGTTTCAACGCTGAATCATCTACAGCAGCAGACAACTCGTGAGTTTGGAAAGTTATAAATAGTTTTTTTTACTTTGTAAAGAGAGCCTTGTAGCCTATGTCAAACCTCTGTAAGGGCTGGGAAAGTTGAGCCCGAGACAAAGACTGTTCTGGGGACTGCCCGTAGAGTTCGAACCCACATTCACACTGACAGGCTGAGTAACGGGACAGACTGAGATAGAGTCCCCGAGGGGGTTTGGAAGGAGAGAAAAACTTGTCCTAAAATTACGCATGAAGGAGTTTATGGAGACTAGAAGAAGAGTTGTGGTGACAACGAGAGGGGAAAGTTAGAGGAGAGGCGCATCTAATCTACCTGGGAAAGGGGTCAGAGAATGAATTAGCGAACAACGAGTGCCCTGTGTCGCAGCCAACAGTAAGGTAAGTGGTTTTGAGGAGTTCTACCCATGTTGTTGTCTAACTCCTCGCTTTTTGCTTCAATATAAATCGAGTTTGAACAGGACCACAGGGTTGAGTCGGCTGGCTCGGGGTGAGCGTGCATGGACTCGTCAGGAGAAAGAAACCAGGCAGGCATGTAATACAGTGTAAATATCATGAGAACTATATGGACACTCCTGACCTGCAACCGATTTTTTTGTTCAGAATTGGTTAAGGTTAGGGTCAGGGTTGAACCAGTACCTCTTCTCCTCAAGCACAGGTACTGGTTCAGGTCAGGGTTAAGGTAAGTATCAGATGCCTTTAATTGTGATCAATGATTAACACAACAGTTTAGTTGAGGACTTAACATCCTTAAATGTTTTAAAATAAGTAATTCAAAGTTTGATACCATTTAAATTTTATTAGCAGATCATTTTTGTATAGAGAAAGCACATAATTCAGACACGATATTGTGATGCTATGCTACTGTAAGTGTTTAGTGTAGGCTACAGACAGTTTAAATTACTAAAAGTGCCAAAAGTGTAGAAGCCCATTGAATAAAAGGTTAGCCAGTTATCTCGACGAGGACAAAATAAATTCTAGCCCAGAAGGTTCTAGAATGGGTCCAGACAGTCATGAGAAGGAAGAAGTGGAGATGGGTTTTCTGAAATAAAATTAATGTCCCATGTGAGCGCAATACATGAAATATGAACATGTCAATGGCTGGCTGGTTGTGCTACATACTGAACTGTGACAGAGGCCTTTCAGTCTGTGTTGCTTGAGGAGCATAAGCATGCCAGAGCACAGCTGTCCCACAGAGATGGTCACACACATGCAGCTGAGCTGGTGCTCTCTAATCCCTCGCTGTTGGCCTACTTCTGCATGTTAGGATTCTGAAACTCTTCTGAAACACTCAGAGGAAACAGTCAAGATACAAACACTGTATGGTAGTTTGGTTTTATGGAAGATTGTTTGTTTGGTAGATTTGATTCCTTTTTCTGTTTCCATGCTGGGGTGCTCTGCTGATTGGTGATCTAAGCATGGTCAACTCTCTCTCTCTCATAACACTTGAGAGAGACAAAAAGTACCATGTGAAAGTGGATGTGTGTTGTCTGACAGGGTTCTCTGTGTATCTCTGTGTCTCTGTCAGGCTTGACCCGTGTTCCCCCCACCCCCTAGTGAGCCACACTCATGGATGAGGAGAGGAGCCCCGCTGTCAGCTCACTTGAGCCCCCTGATGATAGGGACCCACGTCCCCCTACTACGGACCCCAACCCCCCCACGGACATCCCAGCCTCCACCCCTATTCCAACCCCCACACACACCACAGGTGAGTGAACTGTTGTGGCATTGACAGTACTGAAGGTCTAGGGCACATGTCAAACTCATTCCACAGAGGGCCGAGTGTCTGCAGGTTTTGGCTCCACCCTTGTACTTGATTTATGAATTAAGGTCACTAATTAGTAAGGAACTCCCCTCACCTGGTTGTCTAAGTCTTAACAGAAAGGAAAAACCAAAAACCTGCAGACACTCGGCCCTCCTTGGAATGAGTTGGACACCCTGGTTTAGGGGAAGGGAATGTCTTTACATGATGCTAAGCTGCTTTGTCAAGTGCCATCCTGTACGTAAGGAAAGGACAGAAAGGAAGGAGGCCCTATTCAAACACTATAAACATGTATCCTTCCTCTCCATCCCATCCTTGGAGTCTGAAAGAGGAGGAGAAGAGCAGTGTGTGTGTATGTGTGTGTGTGTGTGTGGTGGGTTGGAACATGCCTGTCTCAGTGAATGGGGGAAGTGATTACCATCAACATTGATTGTCTGGATGCTTTTGGAGTGTGTTTGTGTATGAGCTTAACTAAGATAGGGAGATGAGCGGTGTGTGTGTGTATGGTTGTGTGTTGGTGTGCACATGTGTATGTGTGCATGTATGCTTGTGCATGTGTGTGTACATGCATACATTCACTCGTGTGTGTTCATGCACAAATTCATTCATGTGTGTGTACATGCACACATTCATTCATGTGTGTGTACATGCATACATACATTCATTCATGTGTGTGAGAGAGAGAGAGACTGTACACACATGGAGTGTTGAAAGGGACCGGTGTGTGCATACTGTGTGAGTATGTGTACAGTATGTCTGTATTGTGTGTGTGTGTGTTGAATTAAACAAGTCCTGAACGATGTGTTTGTTCTCCCAGTAGACATAGTGAAAGTCTGTACAGTACAGTAGGTCATAATGAAGACCAAATCTGTCTCTGTACTCTCTTCCTACCAGGACACCTAACTCAGCTCACTGTCAAAGCAACAGTATGAAGAACAGTAGAGATACTGTGTGTGTGTGCAGTGTAACAAAGAGCCTGAATGAATGACGACCTTTGGTGCTTGTAGGGACAGCTCAGGGCTTCGTGCCCTCTTCTATCCCTCTTTTCGGTTTCCGGTTGAGGTTTGGAGTTGGGCAACAAAGAGCCAACATAAAGCCTGATTGGTCATGGTGAGATTTATTTGTGGAGAGATTTATTGATAGGCGTGAGGGAGGAGGAAGGCATGTGTGAATGATTCTGTGTTTTGATTGGCTAGAAGTGTCTTCATCCCACCATTGCTCTAACTCTATTGGCTGCTTGTTTCTGCTCTATTTGCATCCTAAAGCTCCAGGAAGTCCTGGTAAGAGTACAGTGCTGTTTAAGATAGGATAGAGGTTAGGGAAGTCAACTGGGATGCCAAGTGATTTGTTGCCATGGGAACCAGCCACAAAAATCCTCCATGGTGGGAGGAGTCTTCTATAGGGCAAGTCTGGACCCAGAACACTAGGATCTACATTCTAGAAGAATACAATAACATAGGAACATGTGAATGCATGTGTGTGTCTACTGCCTACCACACATACAGTGCATTCAGAAAGTATTCAGACCCCTTGACTTTTTCCACATTTTGTTACGTTACAGCCTTATTCTAAAATTTATTAAATGCGTTTTTTTCCGCTCAACTTTTTATAAATTTTTGCAAATCTATAAAAAATTAAAACTGAAATATCTAATTTACATAAGTATTCAGACCCTTTACTCAGTACTTTGTTGAAGCACCTTTGGCAGCGATTACAGCCTTGAGTCTTCTTGGGTATGACGCTACAAGCTTGGCACACCTGTATTTGGGGAGTTTCTCCCATTCTTCTCTGCAGATCCTCTCAAGCTCTGTCAGGTTGGATGGGGAGGGTCGCACAGCTATTTTCAGGTCTCTCCAGAGATGTTCGATCGGGTTCAAGTCTGGGATCTGGCTGGAACACTCAAGGACATTCAGAGACTTTTCCTGAAGCCACTCCAGCGTTGTCTTGGCTGTGTGCTTAGGGTCGTTGTCCTGTTGGAAGGTGAACCTTCACCCCAGTCTGAGGTCCGGAACGCTCTGGAACAGGTTTTTCTCAAGGATCTCTCTGTACTTTGCTCTGTTTATCTTTCCCTCGATCCTGACTAGTCTTCCAGTCCCTGCCGCTGAAAAACATTCCCACAGCATGATGCTGCCACCACCATGCTTCACCGTAGGGATGGTGCCAGGTTTCCTCCACGCTTGGCATTCAGGCCAAAGAGTTCAATCTTGGTTTCATCAGATCAGAGAATTTTATTTCTCATGGTCTGAGAGTCCTTTAGGTGCCTTTTGGCAAACTCTGAGGGCTGTCATGTGCCTTTTACTGAGGAGTGGCTTCCGTCTGGCCACTCTACCATAAAGGCCTGATTGGTGGAGTGCTGCAGAGATGGTTGTCCTTCTGGAAGGTTCTCCCATCTCTACAAAGGAACTCCAGAGCTCTGTCAGAGTGACCATCGGGTTCTTGGTCACCTCCCTGACCAAGGCCTTTCTCCCCCGATTGCTCAGTTTGGCCGGCTCTAAGAAGAGTCTTGGAGGTTCCAAACTTCTTCCATTTAAGAGTGATGGAAGCCACTGTGTTCTTGGGGACCTTCAATGCTGAATAATTTTTTTGGTAGCTTTCCCCAGATCTGTGCCTCGACACAATCCTCTCTGACAATTCCTTTGACCTCATGGCTTGGTTTTTGCTCTGACATGCACTGTCAGAGCAACTTTTATATAGACATGTGTGTGCCTTTCGAGATCATGTCCAATCAATAGAATTTACCACAGGTGGACACCAATCAATTTATAGAAACATCTCAAGGTTGATCAATGGAAACAGGATGCACCTGAGCTCAATTTTGAGTCTCATAGCAAAGGGTATTTCTGTTTAAAACATTTAATACATTTGAAAAAAAAATTTAAAACTTGTTTTCTCTTTGTCATTATGGGGTATTGTGATGTCATTATGGGGTATTGTGTGTAGATTGATGAGGAAAAAAATCTATTGAATCCATTTTAGAATAAGTCTGTAACGTAACAAAATGTGGATAAAGGGAAGGGTGTCACACCCTGGCCATAGAGAGCCCTCTAGGTTTCTCTATGGTGTGTTGGGTCAGGGCGTGACTAGGTTTTTCTAGGGAACTCTGTTAGTTTTGAGTTGGTTCCCAATTAGAGGCAGCTGGTTGTCGTTGCCTCTAATTGGGAATCCTATTTAAGTTGGTTCCCTTCCCCACCTGCCTTGTGGGTTATTGTTTGAGTATACTGAGTGTTTATGTTTTGTATGAGTGAGTTAGTGCCAGTGTGGGCGACACACAGTTAGTACCAATCCTTGTTGTTTCTTTTGTTTTCTTGCATTTGTATGTTTCACTTCATTAATGAAACATGTGGAACTACACCCGCGCTGCACTTTGGTCCAATCCTTCCAGAGATCGTGACAAAGGGGTCTGAATACTTTCTTAATGCACTGTATACCCCCCTCAACACACACGCACGCACACACACAGACCTGTGAGGCTAACCATCAGAAATGTAAGTTGGCCATCAGATAATGACTCATATTATTTAAGGTAATTAAGTTGTGTTGCTTTTAGTTTCAGTCTTCACAGAGGTTGTCCCAACATGCAGTTCTCCCTAACCACTAGCTCCAGGTAAAAGTAACCCTTAACCACCTAAGAAGGGGCGATAAGGGGGTGTCTTGATTTGGGAGGACAGATATGGGTTTAGGTGGGTGAAGAAAAGGAAGGGATGGGAGGGGGGAATGAGGAATGGAATGAGAACTGGCTTCACTTCCATAAAGGGCAACAAGGACTTGCTTTCATCACTTAGCAGCTCCCCACACCCCACCCCCACCCCTAACTTCACCCTTCCAGAATCCCAGACCAGCACTGGGCCCGTGTGCATCAGACGAGGAGAATACACACACACACAGGGCCCATTGATTTCTGCTTGCTGGGCTGGCACCACAGGGATGTGTGTTCGTGTGTGGAGAGTGGTCCTGACTTATTTGGTCTATTTGTGCTGTGCTCTGCCCAGAAAGTCTGCTACCACCCAGGTTCCATATGGCAATGTAACAGTCTTCTCTTTCCGTCTACGGCATCTGCCTAGAGGGCTTACAGCACAGGTGCTTGCCCTGTACAGTTAACTGCAGGATTGCTGATTCAAGCCTTGTTGTCCAGGTGTTGCCCTCTATCACCACGCACGCACACACACACACACACACACACACACACTCTCTCTCTCTGCCATGAAGATGCAATCAGTGAGCTTGTTTACATAGGAATCTTTCTACCATTGTAAATACCAACAAGTTTATCCCTTCTCCCCCCCGTGGGAGGCTGTGTGTGTTAGTGTGTGTTTTATCTTCATGTGTGTTAGAGGCTGTGTGTGTAATTTGCTTTCTCTCACTGACGGAAATAAACGTGGTGCAGTTTGAGGCATTTTTACAACATAGTTGAACTATGAAAAAGCATGAGAGTTTGTTTTCCCAACCTCTCCAACTCTGACACACATTTGGCCCTTGCTGAACTGGCCTACTGTAGCTTCTCATCTGGAGAATGCAGGAAAGCAGCGATGCAGAGGTTGTGCTGCTTCTCAACCACAACGGGTCCTTGGAGTGTAGAGAATCTCCACATAGTTCTCCCCCTACTGACGGCACAGAGCAGCCCTGAGGTGGTGTGGCAACCGGTTGCATAGGAAATGTGGCTATAAAGGAGACCTTTAAACCCTCGTTAGCAAAGATTCGCTGTTGATTCTGTTTACCGAACAGAGATGCGTGGTCTCTGAAACGCGTGTTTGTGTGGGTTTCTACACATCAAAGAAAACCCGGCCTGTAATGACCTCTGTGTGTGTTTAGATGCATGCCACAAAAAGAGACGCTAACTAAACACTAGCTTGAGTTTTTCCCAGAAGAAGAGTCTCTGAGACAAAGTAACACAATTAAATTCCTCTTAGGCCTGTTAAACAGCAGACCGTTTGTCTTTAATGAGCTCACACTGCTTCATTCTCTCTAAGCAACAATAATCTGGCTTTCTGGACTCCATCCAGCACTCCCCTCAGAAAGAGCTTTTCTCTCAAGTGTCTTTGAGTCCTGGCTGGGTTTCAGGGCAGATTAGGCTATGCTGTGTGTGACTGTGTGTGTGTGACTGTGTGTGTGTGGGGGGGTTCATTGAGGAGATGCCACAGAGGACGTGAGTGTATCTCCATGACTAATTGTTTTCCTTTTTTGTCTTATTAATTTCTTAATTACAACACACACACATGCACACACAGTCTCTTAAGGATCCCTGAGGAATTATTGTGGGAAATCGTGCTGTATTGTTTGACACGGTGTGGGGTTGCATGTGTGTGTGTGTCTGGCTTTACTATCCTTGTGGGGACCAGAAGTCTTCATCAGGAAACAAGGACAATTCAGACAAGTAGGAACATTTAGCCTTTTATCTTATGTTTACGGGTCAGGTTTTGGTTTAGGGTTAGAATTAGGGTTAGGGTTAAGGGTTAGAATTAGGGTTAGGGTTAAGGGTTAAGGGTTAGGGTTAAGGGTTAGAATTAAGGGTTAGAATTAGGGTTAGGGTTAAGGGTTAAGGGTTAGGGTTAGGGTTAAGGGTTAGGGGTTAAGGTTAGTGTCAAGGGTTAGGGTTAGGGGTTAGGGAAAATAGGATTTTGAATAGGAATCAATTGTTTGGTCCCCACAAGGATTGTAAAACAAAATGTGTGTGTGCGATGAATACATTTGCTGGTGGTGCCTTTAATCCATGAGATGCATTTTGCTAAGCGACACCACCTGTTTACCATCCCACACGCCGTGACCAACAACATTAGAGACATACAGCTAGGGTCTGTGTTTCTGTGTGTGTGCGTGTAGGATTTGTGTATGCTGTGTGTGTATGTTTACATGTGTTTGTGTGTGTGATTATTATGGGAGTGTATTGTTATTCAGGGTTGGATGCAACGTTATATTCAGGGTTGGATGTAACGTTATATTCAGGGTTGGATGTAACGTTATATTCAGGGTTGGATGTAACGTTATATTCAGGGTTGGATGTAACGTTATATTCAGGGTTGGATGTAACGTTATATGACAAAGCTTAATTGACTGGAGGCATCTGGATTGATCATTGAACGTTTGGATGGTTTGAGAGGTCATATGTGTGAGGGATCTCTGCTCTGCGTATCTATGCTATGGATGGCTGCTGGCTCGGGGTCAGAGATACAGATGTTTGGATAATGGTCCGTGCTCACTCACTCCCTGGGCTTGAATGATGACAGGACTTGGGGATTGACTCCAGGAAACTGGCAGATGTGAATGGCCTCAACTTCTCTGTGAGGGAGAATAATCCATTGAGAGAGTGGATGTGGAGAGTGAATGAATGGACATATGTCAGATGGCAGCCATCTAGTGCACTACTTTTGACCAGATAGGGCTCCACTTGGTGGTCTGGTCAAAACTAGTGCACTACTGTGTATACAGAACAAGGTGTATTTTGAAACCTAGACAGTGTGATGTTATGCTTCTGCGAGGCAGAAGAATAGAGCCCTACACAGTCAGTTTGTGGAAAGTTTCTTTACTCTATAAGCGTCTCTGCTTCTGTCAGTCACAAACAAACACACATACACACAGGGCAGAGTTTCCCTCAGTGTAGAGCTACTTCAGAGGGGCATTAGTAAAGGCTGTATGACAGAGACAGGGACAGAGGATTTAGGGAGTTTCAAGGACTCCAGGTAAATCCTCTGACTCTTTTCTCTTTCTCCTACCACACTCCAACCCCTCCTCTCTCTCTCTATCTCTCACGCACTCACTCACTCATTCACTCACTCATTCACTCACTCACTCATATGCCAGGCTCCAATCCCAGTCTCTTTCATGCTGTGCTCTCTGTCTTCCAGTGAATAAAGAACACTCAGATCACAGGAGAGAGAGAGATCGAGAGTGGGTGGGGGAGATAGAGGGAGGAAGGAGATTCATGTTCTGAATGGTCTGTTAACTAGCAACAATGACAAGAAGCTGCCATGTGGGGAATTGGAGGTGGCTCGTTTCAGCTAGTTTTAGATTTTTCTTGAAACCATGTCTTGTTTTGAGGTGTTTTGACTGATTTCATTTCTAATGCTAATATGGCAAATATTCGCTACCTAGCTAACCAACAACTGTAATGAGGTATTTGAGAGACAACAAGTGTTCATTGTGCAAATGTATTTATGGTTTCAATAAACATTTGGAGACCAAATATAGTTTACAGGGGGCCTCCTGAGTGGCACAGCGGTCTAAGGGACTGCATCGCGGCAGGCCGCGCGCCTGCAAGCTCACTTCGGTCACCAGCTGGACAGTATTTCCTCCGACACATTGGTGCGGCTGGATTCCGGGTTAAGTGAGCAGTGTGTCAAGAAGCAGCTTGACAGGGTCGTGTTTGACAGGGTCGTGTTTCGGAGGACACAAGGCTGTCGACCTTTGCCTCTCCCGAGTCCGTAGGGGAGTTGCAGCAAGATGCAGTCCAGCAGTGATGGGACTGTAACTACCAATTGGATAGCACGAAAAAGGGATAAAAAAATAAGAAAATGAAATATAGTTTACTTGTTGTCAACAATCTATGCCAATCTTGTCTGTTCTGCCCCATAATTGCGCACACGTGGGTTTTATTAATCAACAACCTACCCGTCTATTCATCAGTATAGACCCCTCATGGAGTCAGAGTAACAACCTACCCATCTATTCATCAGTATAGACCCCTCATGGAGTCAGAGTAACAACCTACCCATCTATTCATCAGTATAGACCCCTCATGGAGTCAGAGTAACAACCTACCCTTCTATACATCAGTATAGACCCCTCATGGAGTCAGAGTAACAACCTACCCATCTATACATCAGTATCTACCCCTCATGGAGGCAGAGTAACAACCTACCCGTCTATACATCAGTATAGACCCCTCATGGAGTCAGAGTAACAACCTACCCGTCTATACATCAGTATAGACCCCTCATGGAGTCAGAGTAACAACCTACCCGTCTATACATCAGTATAGACCCCTCATGGAGTCAGAGTAACAACCTACCCGTCTATACATCATTATCAACCCCTCATGGAGTCAGAGTAACAACATACCCGTCTATACATCAGTATAGACCCTCATGGAGTCAGAGTAACAACCTACCCGTCTATACATCAGTATAGACCCCTCATGGAGTCAGAGTAACAACCTACCCGTCTATACATCAGTAT
>QNTS01004391.1:10300-24015 GCA_003317085.1 Hucho hucho
CTATTCCCTGCATTATAGACGCTATTCCCTGCATTATAGACGCTATTCCCTGCATAATAGACACTATTCCCAGCATAATAGACACTATTCCCTGCATAATAGACACTATTCCCTGCATAATAGACACTATTTATTGCATAATATACACTATTTCATGCATTATAGACACTATTCCATGCATTATATACGCTATTCCCTGCATTATAGACGCTTTTCCCTGCATTGTAGATGCTATTCCCTGCATTATAGACACTATTTCCTGCATAATGGATGCTATTCCCTGCATTATTGACACTATTTCCTGCATTATATATGCTATTCCCTGTATTATATATGCTATTCCCTGCATTATAGACGCTATTCCCTGCATTACAGACTCTTATCCATGCATTATAGACTATTCCATGCATTATAGACACTATTCCCTTTATTTTAGACTCTTCTATGCATTATAGACTCTTTTCCATGTGTTATAGATTCTCTTCCCTGCATTATAGATGCTGTTCCCTGCATTATAGACTCTATTCCATGCATTATAGACTCTCTTCCATGCATTATAGACTCTATTCCCTGCATAAAAGACGCTGTTCCCTGCATTATAGACTCTATTCCCTGCATTATAGACTCTATTTTATGCATTATATACACTATTCCCTGCATTATAGACACTATTCCCTGCATTATAGACACTATTCCCTGGGCAGAAATGGATGAAATTGACTGTTATATCCACAAAACATCACCCATTGTCTTATACCCATATCTGCGATCTGTCTGTAAGTGTTTCATGTCTGTCTGGGAGCTATAAGAAAGCTCAGCAAAACATCAGCAATTATCTTAATGCAATACTTATTTATGAGCTTCTATGTAGAAAAATCCTTACGTTCTAACGAGTGTGGCTTGTGATCGTCGTAGAGCAAAACAGACAGCACGTCCGTCTTCGTGAGAGTCTAATGTCATAGGGGTCATAGTAGTCTGTAGTTCAAACTGTTTGGACTTTAGAGACGTTTTCGTGAGAACAACCGGCTATCTGGATGCGTCAAATGACATGTCCAGGAAGTCTGTAGCTTGAACAGGCGAGTCAGGAAGTGTTCAGAACCACTCAAATTCCGCTTGCGCCAAATTGGGCCTGATAAGTCTGAGATATGGTTTTCTTTGGATTCATAGACAGAATCGAGATATGGAACCATGTCATTTTAATAAATAATTTCCTGTTTACTTCCTATCTTTCAGACGCAACTCTTACTGGCAGAGGTGGAGGAAGAGGGACAACCGGAGGAGGGCAGGAGAGAGATGGCAGAGACCCTGCTAACTGCCCTGACAGACAGACAGCAGCACAGACAGACCTGGAGAGACAGGTAAGCAAATAACCACCAACAACAGTAAACAACAACATCAACAACAGTAAACAGAAACTCACACACAACAATGTTGAAATGTGAAAACAAGCACACGTGTCTGGATGGCACATGTTCAAGAATCACACCCTGTTACACTTTCAATTGTGTGAAAAAAAACCTTAAAGGAATCAGTATTGTTGAATTTTGAGTAGGAATGGAGGTGATATGAAGTGAATTCCTCAGATAGTCTGCAGATCTGACGTGGGTGTTGGAGGTTGTTTGTAGTGAGGGGTCCTTGGACCTAGCAGCTATCAGGGTGACACGTGTCTTAGATTGGTTCTATACCCCCCTCCACACACACCACACACACACAGGAACACACACACACAATACATATTATACACACATGTTATTACATATACACCCATAACACCTTCCCACGCAAAACATAATATGTTTGTTTTAGCTGTTCCATCTCTCACTCCACTCTGGTAGTGGTAACCCCCCCCCCTCCCCGTTTCTACTGCTTTGGTGCCCTTGTCTCAGAAAGACACACACTCAGCCACACACACAGGCATGCATACACAGGAATGCACACACATATCTGTGCGGGCACACACACACAAAAAAACGCATATTTTGCCCAGTGGGTTAAATTATGAATTGTGTAGATCATCCTCTAATGGAAAACCAATGGTCCAAACCTCATGTCTATCAGAACCTTGTAGGATGGCCAGAATTAGTGTGACTAAATCAATGGTCCAAACCTCATGTCTATCAGAACCTTGTAGGACGGCCAGAATTAGTGTGACTAAATCAATGGAGGCCAGAGAAAAAAAGTGGTAAAAAATCTGAAAAATTGCATGGCGTCTGCTAGGCTGGACTCTTGTCCATGAATAAAGGCTACTGGCTACTTGACAGGTTATCTTTCCCGTTTAACTTTCTTCTTGAATCCACAGGACATAAAACAATATAGAGGTCAGATGGATATAGATTTTGAGACATGACATGTAGTATTTTCTTATTTTAGTATACGCTTTTCATATTAATTTGAAATTCCTGTACTCTTTCTAAGATTTCTCACAAAAACAAGCGTATCTCTGTGAAATGTCAACAGAGCACTGAGCCTATACCAAGCTTTTTTTTTCTAAGCCTTTTACATTTAATCCAGCTCGTATCATGCAAATGCTGCTTTTAGAGAAACACCCCACTGAACGATTCAGAACATGAGTAATGTTGTCTTGTTAAGATGTATTTTATAACGTAAGGAAGTGAAATTTCATAACCAAAGCGCGTTTTCATCCTCTCTGCCCAGAGTGGGTGAACACCCTACATGTTATTACATATACACCCATAACACCCTCCCACACAAAACATAATGTGTTTGTTTTAGCTGTTCCATCTCTCACTCCACTCTGGTAGTGGTAACCCCCCCCCCTCTACTGTTTTACTGTCTTTTTCACAGAAAGACACACACACACAGACAGACACACACGCACAAACACACACACACAGCCACTCTCCGAGGGTGTCTCAGGGGGAGTTGGGATATACATTTCCATTTCACACCTCACACTCGTACAGGTTACCCGCTTGTACATGCCGTGAAACAGGACAAATATAAGCACCCCCTATTTGAACTTTGACACACACACACACTACATATTATTACATATACACCCATAACACCCTCCCACACAAAACATAATGTGTTTTGTGTGGGAGGATGTTATGTAAGGGATAATCAACGAGGGGCTATGCGTTCTATTGAAAATAATGCACGATGTGGAAGGTGTGTGCCGTGACACGCCAGTGTGAATAGTAGATAGAATATAACTTTTGTTATATGGCCAATATACCACAGCTAAGGGCTGTCCTTATGCATGACGCAACGCGGAGTGCCTGGATACAGCCCCTTAGTCGTGATATATTGGCCATATACCATAAACCACAAGGTGGTTTTGTCGTACCCATGGTATACGGTCTGACGTACCACGACTGTCAGCCAATCAGCTTTCATAAACCACCCAGTTTATAAGGATGTATATGTAATAATATGCATGTATAATGTGTAGTGTGTGTATGTTCCTGTGTGTGCGTGTGTGTGTGTGTGCGTGCGTGTGTTGTATGCCTGTGTGTGTAGCTTAGTGTGTGTTTTTCTGAGACACGGCACCAAGCAGTAGAGGGGGTTTATAATCAGCCACTAGGCCCCAGCTGTAAGGGCCTCTCCCTCCCACACACTACAGATGAATACCAACCAGGGACAAACACACACAGACCACACACTACAGATGAATACCAACCAGGAACAAACGCACACAGACCACACACTACAGATGAATACCAACCAGGAACAAACACACACAGACCACACACTACAGATGAATACCAACCAGGGACAAACACACACACAGACCACACACTACAGATGAATACCAACCAGGGACAAACACACACAGACCACACACTACAGATGAATACCAACCAGGGACAAACACACACAGACCACACACTACAGATGAATACCAACCAGGGACAAACACACACAGACCACACACTACAGATTTATGCCAACCAGGGAAATGTTTCTTTCTCCAAAAAGGCATTAAGCAAACTTCTGCTGGCTATCTGGACAGACAGCCCCCACCCTCTCCCCTCCATACCCCCTATTGCCCCCATAACCCTGTGTCCCGCCTCTGTTTTGATGTGTCCCTCTTGTTGACCCGAGCTACGCCCTGACCAGATGATTCTTGTAAACAGACAGTTTCCACACACCTCGTCGGCCTGCGTTGACGCCTAGCCCGGCCTCTCAGCCTCTCTGGTGGAGGAAAGAGGGAGGGCTGGCCATCTGAACTGCATTCCTAACGCAGGTGCTGAAAGCTAGAAACCATCCCACTAGTCACTACACCCACCCCCCAACACTACTACAACACCCGCACTACCAACCCACAAATGTCTGTTCCAGCCCAGCCGCACACACACACAGCCCAGCCCTCACACATCACAGGGAAACCAATAACAAGGCCCAGGATAGGAAATGCAGGGTCCCTGTCTTCGGTTCACACAGGAGTTTATTTAATCAGCAGGATAGAGTGATTAGATTGGGGGGACAGCGCCACACACACACACACACACACACACACACACACATAGACATATACACACAGACATATACACACACAGACATATACACACACACACACATACACAGCCGTAATGTGTTTGAACTCCGACTGCTCCCTATCTCTCTGCACACAGATAATGCATCTCCCCAAAAATCAAGCCGGGTGTCGTCTGTGAAGTGGCTGTCAACAGACGACGTTTAGACAAAACGAAACACATGGCCTCGTGCAATGTTAAGAGACGATTCTGATAATGATTTGAGATATGGAGGGATAAGGGAAAAGAAACACTGTGATGAAAGATAGCTACACTTTTGGGGTCTCTGCAGGATTTTGTTCAGAAGTAGATTCATTGTTCCAAATCAAAGATAAACTATATGAATGTTGATATATTAGAGAGAGACCAAAGTTCAGCTCAGTTTAGTCTGACAGATTCAAACATTCATTTATTTCCGTAAACCACTCACCAAAATTGTACTTTTAAAAATGAACCAGTAGATTCATTTGACTGTTTTTATTTTTTCTACTTTATATTACGGTTCTAATTAGGTTTCAGTAGACTCAGTATTCAACAGGCTCCACTGTCTGCATTCTGCTGTTCTTTTGTTTTCATGGAAACCATTCATAGAATAATGCTTGCTAAGGTTTCAAAACACAAAACAACATGATAGATTACTCTAGCTAAAGGCACAGAAACATAAACACAGCAAGCTGATTGATGAAGTTTTTCCCTGACTTTTGTTTCTTAAACAGGACCAGTTAAAGCACTAGAGCGCTCAGCAAGCCTGTGCCTGCTAGCTCTCAGCCCAGTATTCCCTCAGGCGTTTTTAGCACTATATAGTGCGAGAGAGAGAGGAAAAGAGAAATGTTCCCCGTGACCGCCAGGTCTTCACCAGTGACTTATGGGTACTCAGGGTGAGGAATGCCTTCGCTCCCCCAGCACTGTGAGTGCAGTCCATCCATTCATTCATCCCCACTGCAACAATGAAGTTATGAGGCCTTTCTTATTCTTATGAGCTTTTTGTTCTGTAACTTGGTTTCTGGTGGGTGCATATTGAGAAAGCTTTGATATACAGTACCAGTCAAAAGTTTTGGACACACCGACTCATTCAAGGGTTTTTCTGTATTTTTACTATTTTCTACATTGTAAAATAATAGTGAAGACATCAACATTATGAAATAACACGTATGGAATCATGTAGTAACCCAATTTTTTTATTTTAGATTCTTCAAAGTAGCCCGCCTTTGCCTTGGTGACAGCTTTGCACACTCTTGGCATTCTCTCAACCAGCTTCATGAGGAATGCTTTTCCAACAGTCTTGAATTCCCACTTATGCTGTGCACTTGTTGGCTGCTTTTCCTTCATCGGTCCAACTCATCCCAAACCATCTCAATTGGGTTGAGTTCGGGTGATTGTGGAGGCCAGGTCATCTGATGCAGCACCATCACTCTCCTTCTTGGTCAAATAGCCCATACACAGCCTGGAGGTGTGTGTTGGGTCATTGTCCTGTTGAAAAACAAATTATAGTCCCACTAATCGCAAAACCAGATGGGATGGTGTATCGCAGCAGAATGCTGCGGTAGCCATGCTGGTTAAGTGTGCCTTGAATTCTAAATAAATCACTGACAGTGTCACCAGCAAAGCACCCTCACACCTCCTCCTCCATGCTTCACGGTGGGAACCACACATGCGGAGATCATCCATTCACCTACTCTGCATCTCACAAAGACACGGAGGTTAGAACCAAAAATCTCAAATTTGGACTCATCAGACCAAAGGACAGATTTCCGCCTGGTCTAATGTCCATTGCTCACGTTTCTTGGCCCAAGCAAGTCTCTTATTATTATTGGTGTCCTTTAGTAGTGGCTTCTTTGCAGCAATTCGACCATGAAGGCCTGATTCACACAGTCTCCTCTGAACAGTTGATGTTGAGATGTGTCTGTTACTTGAACTCTGTGAAGCATTTATTTGGGCTGCAATCTGAGGTACAGTTAATTGCCGATTTCTGAGGCTGGTAACTAATGAACTTATCCTCTGCAGTAGAGGTAAGTCTGGGTCTTCCTTTCCTGTGGCGGTCCTCATGAGAGTCAGTTTCATCATAGCACTTGATGTTTTTTTTTTAGCTGTTCTTGCCATAATATGGACTTGATCTTTTACCAAATAGGGCTCTTCTGTATACCAACCCTACCTTGTCACAACACAACTGATTGGCTCAAATGCATTAAGATGGAAAGAAATTCCACAAATTAACTTTTACCAAGGCACATCTGTTAATTTAAATGCATTCCAGGTGACTACCTCATGAAGCTGGTAAAGAGAATGCCAAGAGTGTGCAAAGCTGTCATCAAGGCAAAGGGTGGCTACTTTTAAGTATCTAAAATATATTTTGATTTGTTTAACACTTTTTTTTGGTTACTACATTATTCCATATCTGTTTTTTCATAGTTTTGATGTCTTCACTATTATTCTACAATGTAGAAAATAGTAAAAATAAAGAAAAACCCTTGAATGAGTCGGTGTGTCCAAACTTTTGGCTGGCACTGTATATATGCTGTCTACCATGTCCTTAGATAAATTACCTGTGAGTGGCCCTCCAAACAGCCATTATTAGGTCTGTGAGTGAGTGAGGGGGCTGTACTGTAGCATGGCAGTTAAAGAATACATCATGAGGGTAAGGTAAACACTAGGTACTTATCTTTTGCAATTCAGAACGTATAACCCCTGGAAGCTTTGCTATACCGGAGCCCTTTAGGTTGAGATTGACTAGATTTGGGGAGCCTCGAGCCAGAGACCTAGAAGGTTGTTGTTAGTTGTCGTGTGGACATGAATCATGACTTTATATTCCTTGCCATGGTATGTTCTAACTTATTGACAGGTGTTGTGACCTGTGCTGTGCCTTCCGGCCACCTCAAACCTTCCTGAGTGAGGTGACCCCGTGCTGACCTATCAGAGCCAAAGGTCACGCCTCTGGACCAATAAAAAGGCTGCACTGTCACAGCTGGCGAGCAAACACTGAAGGGAACAGCTGTGAATTTTGTACTGACCGTGCAAACTGCTGTAGGCTTTGTAAGGTCATTATATGATAATGAAAATGATTACAGAATTACATGGGGGTTTAGGACATGAGAGCGGCGGGGAGGGGAAGGGAGGAGAAGGAGGTGGAGGAGAGGAGAGGAGAGGGGGAGGCACATTGGGTTTGATAAATGGACTGTGAAGGTACCCATCTGGCCCTTCTCTGTGGCTTTTCTCTTCTTTTCTTTCATTCTGTTCTGTTCATTCTGCGTCTCGCTCTCTTTACTACCTCTCTTTCATTCCTCTCCTCTGTTCTCTTACCGGGCTCTGTGTAAAAGGAGTGTGGGACGGGTTTGGAGTGTAAGATCAACAGAGTGCAGACCCAGCTTTCTTCTGGAGGAGAGGAGGAGGGGAGGAGAGGAGAGAGGGTAAGAGTAGGTGTTTATGACTCAGTATCAGGGTTTCTGGCTGACACGGCAGCCCCTGTCCTCTAGGTCGGTATGCACAGAGCGGTGTGTGTGTGTGGACAGAACGGTAGGAGAGTGGGAAGCAGCCGATGACCTTTGACCTGGGAAGCAGTTGGACAGCTTCGACTGCGTAAATCAAGGGGCTGCTGTATTCCAGTGGCTCGGAAGTTCATCTTCCGATGGAAAACTGCCTGACCTCAAACCATTACACTTCCTGACTACACAATGCCTTTCTCAGCACGTCTTCTTTCAGTTCAACATTACCATCATTGTCATTTCTAATTAGTTTACCATGAATAAATAGACTACTATATTTTTCCTCTATCTATTTAGTTATGTAATAATTGCATATATTTGTTAGTCCGTTTGCTTTGAAAAAGGTAATTGGAACTAATCTATTGTAGGTCTGTACTTGGCACTGTCTTTAGTACGGCAGTACATCTGTTATGTTCATTTTCATGTAGCTGCTTACTGTATCTAGCTATTCTCACCCGCATTGTTGAGGTCTTTATTCTCTCTCACACAATACTCATCAGATCAGTGGGAGATGTTGATTTAGGTCCCGTTGATAGAGAGATGGAGAGAGATGTAGGTCCCGTTGATAGAGAGATGGAGAAAAGAGAGAGATGTACGTCCCATTGATAGAGAAATGGAGAGAAGAGGGAGATGTAAGGTCTCCAGGTCCACAGCTGCACTCATCACTCAGCTGTCCATCGTTGTCCTCTGACCTGGGGGCCATCATCTCTTCCTCCAGCTTCTCCCAGCCTCCACACCACCTTTGTTTACTCCCCCTGTCTACCCCTGCCCTCCCCTGCCCTCACCTAGGTACAGCGCTCCCGGACAAAGGGCCCAGCCTGTCATCAAACCCAGGGGTCAGCAGGGGCCACAGGGGCCAGGCTGGAGTTATGTTCAGGCTGTGGTGAGTTCTCTACTGTGTCAGCCACCAGTTGCACCCCTGTAGAGCCACTCAGAGAGAGAGAGAGACCCTCCTCTCATGTTACTCCTAACCCCCCCCCTGCATCCTCCACCATGATGACATGTCCTTTGTGTCCTTAGTGACAGAGTCCCCCCTCGCCGGGGCGGGACCCAGAGAGAGGAACAATGGGGATCCCCTGTCCCAGATGGGAATTTGAAAGATGGTACTCTTTTTGTTCCACAATGAAGAGGGACAGAGTGGACAGAGCCCAGGCTGCTGCAGTCCAGGCTGTGACACAGTGACAGGCCTGGTGACAGGAGCTATAGGACCCAGAGGGAGAGGGTGGGAGGGTCCACTAACTACCAGAAAACGACCTCCTTTTAACACATATACCCATAGCAGCAACAAGGGGAGTTCCCATAGACCAGGGGTGTCAAGCTCATTCCATGGAGGGCCTAGTGTCTGCAGGTTTTTTCCTTTCAATGAAGACCTAGACAACCAGGTGAGGGCAGTTCCTTACTAACTAGTGACCTTAATTCCTCAATCAAGTACAAGGGAGGAGTGAAAACCCTCAGACACTCGGCCCTCTGTGGAATGAGTTGACACTAACCCTAACCCAAGGGGAGTCTCCATAGACCTCCATAGAGACCTGTAGCCAAGCAGTCATCTGTCTACAGCAGTCTGCCAGTCAACAGCAGTCATCTGTCTACAACACTCTGCCAGTCAACAGCAGTCATCTGTCTACAGCAGTCTGCCAGTCAACAGCAGTCATCTGTCTACAGCAGTCTGCCAGTCAACAGCAGTCATCTGTCTACAGCAGTCTGCCAGTCAACAGCAGTCATCTGTCTACAACAGTCTGTCAGTCAACAGCAGTCATCTGTCTACAACAGTCTGCCGGTCAACAGCAAAGTGATGGGGACGGCCTTCTGTTACGTAATGATTTTAATCCTCAACAACGTGTGTCTGTCATCACCTCTGTCTAGTCCAGACCTTCATGACCAGAGCCATATATCATCACAGGGTGATGTACATAGTCAGGGCGAGAGGTGGATGTCACTTGAAGGGATGTCATGAACCAACAGTCCACGTGATAGGCTGATTCGTTGGCCATTAGGGACGAGAGGGGATGACATGTCATGTGACCCCAAACTTCATCGGCGTTCGTTAGCTGTTCATTAATGACTTGTGTACAGCTTTTCTCTCATTTGTTTAATTAGTGTGGCTGGCGTAGACCCGGAAGAAGGTGGTAGCGAGGGTGGCGGGTGGTCGGGCTGCTGGCTGCCTTGTTGGTGGGAGGGCGGTTGTTGAACAGAGCTTTGTGATGTAGTTGTCACCGTAGGGGACAGGTTAATCAGAGACATCTCTCAGACATCTTCCCCTTCGGTCCTTTGCTCCTTATCCCCTTAACAGGAGAATATAGCTACTGTACCACCTCCTCCCTGCCAGCCAGCCAGCCCTGTCTGTCTGTTTTCCTTTGTGTACGTGCTGCTCGCCAAAAGTTTGTTGGCTGCACCTTTGTGAGTCTCTCTACCTCAGGGTGCTACGCTGTTATGTGCTGGCGGGCAAACACCTGTGACTGGATCAACCATCATCTACTGCTCTCTCTCTCTACCTCTCTCTCTACCTATCTCTCTCTATCTACCTCTCTCTCTACCTATCTCTCTCTCTATCTACCTCTCTCTCTACCTATCTCTCTCTCTCTATCTACCTCTCTCTCTCTACCTCTCTCTCTACCTATCTCTCTCTCTATCTACCTTTCTCTCTACCTATCTCTCTCTACCTCTCTCTCTACCTATCTCTCTCTCTCTCTACCTCTCTCTCTACCTATCTTTCTCTCTATCTACCTCTCTCTACCTATCTCTCTCTACCTCTCTCTCTACCTATCTCTCTCTCTATCTACCTCTCTCTCTCTCTACTTCTATCTACCTCTCTCTACCTCTCTCTCTCTCTACCTCTCTCTCTCTTTCTTTCTCTCCCTCTCCCTCTCTCCACCTCTCACACTCAGTACTGCCGGTATGTTTACCCTCCTCCCCTCTGAGGGAAAACACAAATAAGAACACATCATCTGTGTTTTTCATCATCATCCAGGGACTATAATTAATGTGAAAGCGATGGTTATCTCAAAAAGCTGTGTAATTTGTCTGTCTTTATCTAAAACACGTCTGTGTGGTCTGTCTGACAGTATGCGTGCAATGCTATCAGAGCGCCTGTGGCCTGGGTGGTTGAGGTGCGAGTTGTGATTGTAAATTTCTCCCATGTATTCACCCGCCCGTTTAGCAATAATACAGCTATGCATGACACAACCTCTGTGTTGTCAGACTCCGCCCCACAGCACGTTCAGCTCTCACCTCCTGTTGGCTGCATGGTTGGAAAGTACATTAGAACACGTCTGTCTCAGTCAGATTGGAATGTTCCTTTGTAGAGGAACTGTTTATTCATCTATGCAGATAAGACATGCCCAAAACCTGTTTACACCTACTATGCCTGCACGGGGGCGGCAGGTAGCCTAGTGGTTAGAGCGTTGGACTTGTAACCGGAAGGTTGCAAGGTCGAATCCCCGAGCTGACAAGGTAAAAAGCTGTCTTTCTGCACCTGAACAAGGCAGTTAACCCACTGTTCCCTGGGCGTCGAAGACGTGGACGTGGATGTCGATTCAGAGGGGTTGGGTTAAATGCGGAAGACACATTTCAGTTGAAGGCATTCAGTTGTACAACTGACTAGGTATCCCCCTTTCCCACATACATATCTGGTCTGGCACTGAATACTACAGCCTAATCACACCATCAGATACATGGTCATTTTGTAGGGTAGATGTGGAAGTGGAAGCCATACAAATGGGCCTGATTCAGTGGGTAGTACTTTATGTACCATTGCCACCCCTTCTGCTAAATGCACTATTTGCCCTTGAATTGAATGGTGAAGAAAATCACAGCTGTGTTAAATTGCTCCCAGCTCTTAATGGAAACAGTCGTTTCATAATTATGCTTTTCACAGTAATAGCTTGGCGATGCAACACAGCGTTGAGAGAGAGAGAAGAATGTCATTAAAGCACCACAGACATTTAGGGCCACTTGGTGCAGAGACAGTCAAGCCATTAAGTGTTGTTTTTAATATGGAAACAGCATTTAGGGATTGGAGAAAGATAGACAAAGTGAACACATGGAGGGAGGTAGGGTAGGGAGGGCTGGGGTCTGTTGTACTGGTCCTTAGGAAAACCATGGGCATTATTTCTGGTCAGACACCAAACCAGAGAGCATGATGGGAGGAGGATGTGTGGCAGGGGTGTGAACTGACAAACAAGAGCACGGCATTATGGCCAGTGGAGGAATTGACTGGAGGAGAGTGTGTATTTTCCCTCACCAGAGAACCAGCAACACCTGTCTACATTCAAGTATGTCTTTCCAGTAGAGTGACTGTCCAGTGCATGAAGGTTAGTCAATGAAGCGTTTGGAATCAGCCTCTCATAGCAGGTTATTTTCCTCTCTGTAAATGAAATAGGTCTCTGAACTAAAGCTTTCCTGTTTCAAAGGGGCAGGATCTGTAATTGGCTACTTTCTGGGATGTTTTATTAGTAATAGGAGGGTTAATAACAGTGATTTCTGGTGGCTCACAGCGTGGTTAAGACCTTCCCCCTCTCTCTCTCTCTCTCTCTCTCTCTCTCTCTCTCTCTGTCTCTGTCTGTGTTTATCTCTCCCTGTCTGTCTGTCTGTCTGTCTGTCTGTCTGTCTGTCTGTGTGTCTCTCTCTCGCTCTCTCTCTCTCTCTCTCTCTCTCTCTCTCTCTCTCTCTCTCTGTCTCTCTGTCTCTCTGACAGGGGAACCCCCCCCCCCTACCTGTGTGTCTGTCTGTCTCTCTCTTTCTCGGTCTCTCTGTCTGTCTGTGTCTATCTCTCCCTGTCTGTCTGTCTGTCTGTCTGTCTGTCTGTCTGTCTGTTTGTGTCTCTCTCTCTTGCTCTCTCTCTCTCTGTCTCTCTGTCTGTCTGTGTGTCTCTCTCCCTGTCTGTCTGTGTGTGTGTCTCTCTCTCTCTCTGTACAAGAGAGTAGGTGGAGTGTTTTGTTTAAGGCGGCATGATGGTTTGGTAGGGGTAGAGGGGTAAGGGTAGTATGTAATTAGTCTTACCGTATCGTTGAATAGCCTGATTTGACATGTGAGGTACACCCTCCCCCCTCCCCCCCCACATGCCAAAATGTACTCCTACCATGTACTCCCCCTCCACCCACACCCCTCACCCCACCCCCCTCCACCCTATAGTGTTAATTATAACCTCCATACACCGCTGGAACACTTAATTCCATGGCAAGCATATTGTCTCTCCAAGGCAGGCAGGTGGGTCATAAATTATCCTGAAGGTGAAGATGTAAGTTGGAGGAGATAGTTATGAACATTTAATCTGTCTGCTGTAGTGGTTGCAGCTGCTCCTGTCAGCACATGGGTGCTGGAGGAATTACACAGGGTCAGGATGGGGGAGAGATGTGTGTGTGTGTGTGTGTGTGTGTGTGTGTGTATGAAGGCGGGGGTTACATGGGTAGACAGGTAGGACCTGCCTGTCACTGTATGGGACATCTCTGCCGCCCCATCACCCATGCCCCCCCAGCGGCAGCAGCTTGGCCCTGCATAGGATGTGTGTGTGTGTGTGTGTGTGTGTGTGTGTGTGTGTGTGTGTGTTAGGGGAATCAGAGGTACCCTGGTCCATTTAGAGGTTATGTGCTGTATGTACTGTAACTCTAAATCTGCATCATCAGTTGAAGAGGAACAGTTAGATTTCCCCAGCATGAGCAGAACAAGCACCTTCAGTGTACACCATGCATTATTTACACACAGAGTTGCGTGCTTTAAACTGCGCTGAAATATACATGCA
>QNTS01004391.1:33105-59156 GCA_003317085.1 Hucho hucho
TGTTTGAGTACCTCTCTGCATTGCATTTGTGTTCTTTCTACAACTACAGTGTGTTAGAGCACTCTGCCAAATTAACATATGCTGCATGTATATTTCAGCGCAGTTTAAAGCACGCAACTCTGTGTGTAAATAATGCATGGTGTACACTGAAGGTGCTTGTTCTGCTCATGCTGGGGAAATCTAACTGTTCCTCTTCAACTGATGATGCAGATTTAGAGTTACAGTACATACAGCACATAACCTCTAAATGGACCAGGGTACCTCTGATTCCCCTAACACACACACACACACACACACACACACACACACACACACACACACACACACACACACACACACACACACACACACACACACACACACACACACACACACACACACACACACACACACACACACACACACACACACACACACACACACACACAGAGAGAGAGAGAAAAGGCCCCGGTGTAAGAAACAGCGCTAGACAGGTTCTGACAGTTTGATAATAGGATCTCCCTATTCTGAAGGGACGGGTTTGGTACTGTTGTAGCATCTACACTGAGTGTACAAAACATTAAGAACACCTTCCTAATATTGCGCTGCATTCTTTTACCCTCAGAACAGCCTCAATTCATCAGGGCATGGACTCTACAAGGTGTCAAAAGCGTTCCACAGGGATGCTGGCCCATGTTGACTCCAATGCTTCCCACAGTTGTGTCAAGTTGGCTGGATGTCCTTTGGGTGGTGGACCATTCTTGATACACACTGGAAACTGTTGAGTGTGAAAAACCCAGCAGCGTTGCAGTTCTTGACATACTCAAACTGGTGCGCTTGGCACCTACTACCATACCCTGTTCAAAGGCACTTAAATCTTTTGTCTTGGCCATTCACACTCTGAATGGTACACGTCTCAATTGTCTCAAGGTTTAATTAAAAATCCTTATTTATCCCGTCTCCTTCCCTTCGTCTACACTGACTGAAGTGGATTTAACAAGTGACATCAATATGGGATCGTACTGGAGCTTTCACCTGGTCAGTCTATGTCATGGAGAGAGCAGGTGTTCCTAATGTTTTGTACACAGTGTATATATTGTACACTGTGTGTGCGTGCATGTGTGTGTGTGTGTGTGTTTTCAAATGAGCTGCTCTGCCAGAGATGAGTGACTGAATTATTCAATGCTGCATGTCTCACAAAATGATGCAAAACCATGCTGGGATTGTCAGTGTGGGTGGCAACTGTAAACCAGTAAACACATTCTAAAAGGCTCTTCTGCATTATAGACAAGCCTTTTGAAAATCGTTCTCATATGCAAATGGATTTAGATTACACTGACTACAGCAAGGACTTCATGTGAATCTACTCATCCATTCACCTACCGCAAATCCAGAATGATGAATGAGTCAAGACTGTTTATGCTGATATTGTCTGGCCCTGGTGGAATGAAATGGAGGGATGTTGGTCTGAGGGGATAAAGCATCCAATTGTGCTTCTGTCTATGTTTACTTTGAGGGAATGAGAACTGAAGACGGTAGCACTGCTACAACAAAACACGTATACCTTTCTAGGCCCATCTCTGGCTATGGAAAATGGCTTTATGGGATGTGTGTGATTAGATCTGTCAGTGACGACTCAGACACTCTTTCAGCTCCTATATTTATCCTGCTGTGGGTGACTGCAGGTCTTCAGGTCAAAGCTCTCCTCTCTCTACCTGCCAACAGGGCTCTGGACAGTAGACAGGACATATGTGTTGGTGGATAGATTAAATATTTGTATTATTAACCCACATGTTAGCCGCTAGTAGCCCTCAGATCTCTCGTCCTGTCACTAGCCTTACTCATTACCACTCTGACCTTTGTAATGGGATGTAGGTAGCACCTGACACTATTATGGCCACCTATTCACCTCCATTAGCCTAGCCTAGCGCTGGTCAGCCTTCTGTTTACCGGACCTGTGTTAGCCTAGCGCATAGCGCTGCTGTTTACAGTGTCTGTGTTACTGTTAGCACCAGGAGGCTCTGTACTGTGAGGCTCTTTGGTCCATAATGATAAGGCCCAGCCTGTAATAAACATTGTCTCGTAAACACACTGCTTCTTGGCCCTCATTGGCCTCAGGGGCTTGTAACTGCTTTATAACACATTTATTACCTGTTTAATGGAGTGTGAGCTGAGTTGAGTCATAACATAAACTAACTGTAAAATGATTTTCTGACAAGTGTTGGCATTACTGTAGCTGGAAGTCATCATTATGTGCACACCTTGGTGTAAGGAATTGAAGAGCCTGACATTATTCCTATACCTCAATTAGGCTGTTTCTATGCTTGGCATTGAAATATAAATGTGTGTGTGTGTGTGTGTGTGTGTGTGGTGTGTTGTGTGTGGGGATATGGGAGCCAGTTACTTTGTTATCCCAAAGCACCCCCACACAGAGAACAGACAAACGGGCAGTATATGGGGAATAGAGTCATTTGAAGATGTATCTCCTATATTTACTGTAGGCTGCCTGAATACATTTAGAAGCTAGAAGGCAGCATAATGTCTCATAACCCTGAGCTATTTTAAATGGAACAGCAGGGCTTTCTTTGAAAAAGAATAGTTGATGTGTTCCGAGAGCTCTGTTTACTTTATGCTATTTGGACTGAAATGCAAAAACCGAGTTATCTTTTTATTTTCTTTCGATAAAAATGTTTGGGCTTCTGTTGCACTGCAGCCAGAATGGAAACTGTTTTATAAAACTTTGAAGTAATTGCTACTTTTCTGTAACTCAAAGTACCGTCTACCCTTTTTCTTTGGAAATATGTTCACAGCCATATAGCAAAGGAACAGTTCATGGTTATTCTAAGCTATTGCATGTCCAATATGTCATCCCTTTTCTGGCATCTTTAGGTTAGATAGCTAATGTATATTTTTCTATTTAAAAATGGTTTGTATTTATCACCATTCTGATGTGTTATATACACAAAGAAAGGATAAGAGATTGTCTTGTTTTAAGATGGGCCTACAGATTTTCCATCACATAGACAAAATAACCCCCTACAACATTATGGTTTATTAAAGAAACCCTTTGCTCTGTAGATATCTCATTTTGCTTTCAAGACTCCTTTCTCCAAATACCAATTTGAGCTCTCCAACCTTCTATTATCTTGTGTCTGTAAAGAATCAAGGTATTAATCTTTTATGTTTTGGAAAAATCAGATGAGTGTTATTTGCAGGGACCTCCTGCTCGACCGACCAAGATTGGGGAGCTGGCATGGGGAGAGAGACACGAAATTGCAGAGTAAATCAATACTGGGCCAGTAATGTTAGGGGATCCTCTTTCAAAGAGCAACGTTGAATTTGTAAAGCCCCATGTTTTTCATCTCTTTTTCATTCCAACCTCACTTGTTATCATAGTTGCTGTTGTTTGTATGTTATTTTAGCTTCTTTCCCAAGTAGCTATTTTGCAATTTGGACGAAAATACAATTAGAGCGACATGTGTTTCCGCTGGTCCTAACGTTAGACAGATGCGTGAGTCTATTGAAGCCATGCTCCTAGTCCTGAGCTCTGGCAGGTCTGTTATAGAATCCTTTCAGTAATGTACATGGTGTTCACTATGGAACCAGGCTGAGTTCTGCTGTACTGTGGCCATGGATGTGTAAACCTCTGACAGAGCTAAAGCCACTCTTTCATGTTGTAAAGCATGTTGTCACACTTTGGCCTTGACTGAGATCTGAGAGAACGCTACCCAGCCACTTATTTACCCATGGGTACGAGACTCATCTCTGTTTGCACAGATCCTTTATCTTGGCCTTCAAAGGTTGGATTTGATAGAAAGCCCAGTTAGGTTATCCAGCGTTCTATTCTCAGGCATTAGCCTCACTAACTTTGTCACACCTGATCATGGTAACTTTTCAGGAGTACATTTACATTTTAGTCATTTAGCAGATGCCCTTATCCAGAGTCACTTACAGGAGCAATTAGGGTTGAGTGCCTTGCTCAAGGGCACATCGGCAGAGTTTTCACCTAGTCGGCTCGGGGATTTCTAAGCAGCAGCCTTTTGGTTACTTGCCCAATGCTCTTAACCGCTAGGCTACCAAGAAGTATGTGTCTATGGAACGACCTCAGTGTTTACAGCCTAGTTTCAGGAGGCCCCTGCACCTGAGTTACGTCATTCCTTACAGGATCAGATCATTCCCAATGTCTCACAGGTTCATACACATACAGCCTGCCGCATTAGAAACTTCAAGGAAAATCTCCCACAACATGTCACACTGATCCTTCCTACGTGTGTAAACGGCTCTCCACCATGGACCCCTGGCACCATGTCCTCTCACCGCCCACCGCTACCCCGATGGGATTGTTTAGGTATCCGTCTCTGTCCAGGTTGAACCAACAGTAGCAGGCCTGGAGTATTACACACTACACAGAGAGGGGTTTAAAGTTACAATCTCTCCTGCCCCAGATACAATGCTCTTAAATCCTCACAAAAGTAAACAGGTTGGTCTAAAGTATCAAAATATCCTCTCTGACAACCATGGTGCTGGAATTTAAGTGGATTTAAGTAACTATCTGACTGGTCACGTGTGGCTCAGTTGGTAGAGCACGGTGCTTGCAATGCCAGGGTTGTGGGTTCGATTCCCACAGGGGACCAGTATGTATGCAAGTTGCTCTCGATAAGAGTGTCTGCTAAATGACAAAAATTAAAACATGTGAAATGTACTTTGCTGCCCAGCCTTAAGCTGTCAGAGAGAGGGAGCTATGTGAAAGTTGGACACTTGCGGATCGGGTTTCTCCGGGACTTGGGCTTTGGGTGATTGATCACACTGTGTAGACTCTGACGGACCTGGACTCTACTTCAGAACACAGCTTTTCTTTCTCCTCCTCCTCCTCTTGTCTCCTGAAGAGCATGCAAGTACAAACATCTCTGACACAGTTCTTTACCTAGAAATAAGTCTGGAGGCGGCTGTCCAAAATACTTCTTCTTTCTAATATAGGAAAATTGAGCTGCTTTGAACTTGGGGGGGGGGTTGATAACTACTTGGTATGCTTCCTGAAGGATAACCTGTGGGCTTGGCTTCCCAAGACCTAATCACTTTGATTAAGTGCCAGCGCCAAATATCTCCACACTCAATAGGCCCAGCCCTACCTCCTAATTCCCCCCTTCTCATCTGTAGGCTTCTGAAGCACACCGCTTGCTTCAGCTCTCAGTAGGTAAAGCCTCACTCAGCCCCCTTAGTTAAGATAATCCAAACTTCTCTCAGATGCTGTTCCTTTGTTGTTTTGTTGAAAAAAGTTCTGGCAAATAATAAACTCCCCCCCTCACTATCTCCCTCCCTCTCTTCCTCCCTCTCTTCCTCCCTCTCTTCCTCCCTCTCTCCCCCTGACAGTGTTCCTGTTTGGGGTCAGCGTGGCCTTCTTTCCTCTGGCTGATTGTGTGAATCGTGATTCATGGCTGTGGGTGCACGTGGTACTGGAGTGGTACTCCCCCGGAAGGCAGAGGAGAAGAGGGAGAGGGCAGCTGACTATAGGGCGATGGCCTCTCCAGAGGTGGTGTAACACAGTAGGGTGATTAGCAGTGGGCTGTAGGCTGTGCTGCGAGATGCAGTCCCCAGACTCCAGCTTCATTTCAGCCTCAGTCCCAGACTGGTGGATCAACCGTTGATGCTACTGGAGGCAACCCAGGGTCTAACCCTCCATGGCCCCATCCCACTCCCTACCCCCAGCCTCACCAGCTAGCTCTAGTCCCCCAGGTCATGGTTGGTTTACAGATGGAAAGATGTGTCTATGTTAGATCAGTGTCTCTTAATTCCCTCCCAATGCAAGGCTTTAGCCTCTTCCTTGTCTGTCTTTGTTCAGCTGTAGTTATGTGCTTTGTGTCACTGTTTGTGTCTCTGTTTGTGTTAGAGGTTTGAGTTAAGAGCCAAAACCAAAGTAATTGTTTTTAATTCATGCGTTTCTCTTTTTTAAACTCCTATTTTTTGTCTTATTTGTGATAGAAATTGTCATAAAGTAGACCTTGGAAACTAATCGGGTTTGTTTGGCTCATACTAAAAACCTAAAACTTCAGATAATGCACTTGTGTTCACGCCATCACGAAACCAACGCTTGCTTTGATTTTGCAAGGGTTTCTAGAGAGGCATTTTTGGGAATGTATTTTCAAAACACGGTATCTGAAGAAAACCACTGGATTGAGATGCAGATTGAGGGAGAAAATTGGTTGACCCCTTCAATCATCCCATGCCCTTCTGTTATTCAACCGCCGGGATATGAGGGTACTCCACTCTGACATATTTTCACTCTGCATATGTGAGGCATCAATCTGTTGTTTCTCATGGGTAACTTCTAGCCAATGTTATTCTCTGTAGGTTTCCCCCCTCCCTCGCTCTAACCTAAACCATTCCAGAGTGAGTTTGAGTTACTCTCTGCTTACACACACATCACATACTGTAAAATAGATGACAGCTGGGACAAAACCTGATTCAGAGTTCCATTTGAAGCGGCAGAAACAAAAGGCGCCTGGATAAAACTATAATGGTGTTTTTATAACGTTCTGTTTGCTTTGCGTTACGTTGAGATACATCGTAGGATGGTATGATTCATGCTAGGTTGGACCTGACCAGAGACAGAAGACTGCTTCCTGTTATGATCAATTATAAATGTCTAGACTTAATATGATTTACAAACCTCAATCTCTGAAAGTAGAAATAACTGAGAGTGGTACTGTACTGTTTGAGAAAAGGGAAATGTCTTTGTTTAGAGATCCTGCAAACAGACCAACCAGAGCTTTGAGTCTGTGACCTAAGAGTTGTCATTTTGCCTGGAGTTGTGGCAGATCTGAACTTCAATGCAGTCCCCAACACCAAAGTAATGTCTTATAGCGTCTGAATAATGTAGGAAGTCCTCATCCGGCACGGTGGATATCAACTTGGCTCTGTTGTTTGTGCGTGCGTGTGTGTGTGTGTGTGTGTGTGTGTGTGTGTGTGTGTGTGTGTGTGTGTGTGTGTGTGTGTGTGTGTGTGTGTGTGTGTGTGTGTGTGTGTGTGTACTAGACAAGGCGGTTTGGGCCGCCTTTATTATTAAGTTTAGATACTGTATATATATTTTTGTTGGGGGGCACTAGGGTGTGGATAAGCGTGTGTCACGGCCTTTCACAATCCCTTATGAGAGAGTCCCACCCAGTCCCTGTGTGAGTGAAAAGCCTTGCCCCCAGCAGCCCCAGCTCAGAGTTCTACTGATAACCATGAAGGGATTTGGGCTGGATGGGCAGACCCTAACTGGGCTGATTGCTGAGAATGGGGTAGGGGAAATCTGCTACTGCCTTTGAAAACAGGCAGGCAAAGGGTGGGTAGGGGACTGATGAAGGCTTCTCTGAAGGAAGGAAGCATCTGTGTTGTCACTGCCCCTGGTAGTGTCCCTGTCTAATACCCCTGGATGAGATATAGTACGGGAAGGGAGGGGAACATGAGTTACCCCCAGCCATCACACACAAATCAGGCCTGTGTTGTTCTCAAACTCACACACTCTGTCACATAACAACGAAAAACTACTTTTACTAAACTTTGGGTCCCACTTTCCCAGTAATATACTAGTTTGGATCCTCTCAGAAAGCTGTGCGGTGGTATTGGTTCGTTTCAGCCATAAAAAAAAGTAATTGATTACGAGCATTCCTTGTGTCAGTATTTTTCCACCCGTACGTGTTCGAGAAATTAGTCGAGCACAGAGACAACCCATTCAGAGAGAGAGGATTTCCTGAATGGGACATGTGCTTGTTTTGCTCGCTGTTTCACCTTGTCTTCTGCCTCTCATAAAACACCCTGAACATGAGATAAGACAAATTACAGTTGCAGTTGCAGCTGCAGGTGTCCCAGTGCGTTCCTCTCTCCCTGCCCCGAGGTGATGTTACCTGTGTTACCTATGCACTACGGGTCCAGGCGTGGCTTGGGAGCTGTCACTGTCAGGAGGCCCCCAGAGGCCCGGCTGCTCTGAGCAGGGTGGGCCAGGACTCTGACGGCCTGTCCCCCCGAGCAGGGAGCATCAACCTCTGGGACAGGTACACACCTTGCTCCCCTGACCCCCAAAACCTGGTTCCACTTCTTCACACAACCTGCAACTAAACCATTGGTCATGGAAATAAACATGTCCGCCAGTGGCAGCCAATTATGTGATTTGGGCTACAATTTAGAATTGTAGCCCAAAGAATTCCACTTTAGTGACTGGAGCAAGTTAGAGCAGAACCCATCTTCCTCTCTCTGTAGAACCCTGTTACTCTTCTTCACTTCTCTCTTGGTTCTCTCTGAGATCTGCTGAAAAAACTCCCAGGTAACGCTTGTTGTTGATGTCAGTAAACATTCTAATCTTGTGTCAGAGAGAACAGGGAGATGATGTGCTTTGCCTTCTTCAGTGTAGGTGGAAGGGCTGCAGGGGAAGAGGCTCATTTTGTGAGGGAAAGAGTAGCAGTAAATTACTGATAAGTGACAGGCAGAGCAGCTTATCATGTGACTGCATCAGTGTGGAATGAGGGCCTGGTTTGTGTGAGTTGAACTCTCTGACACATCTACGCTGAGAAGGTGAGGGGTAGAAAGAGGAGGAGGAGAAGAGAGGAGGAAGAGGAGAAAGATATGAGAAGTGAAGGAGGAAGAGAGGAGGGAAACAAAAGTGAGGGGGAATGCGAGAAGAAAGGAAAGAAGTGGGGACAAGAGAGGAGAGTAGAGGGGGCTGGTGACGGGAGGGCAGTTGGGTAGGTGGTGGTGCACTGCACACAGCACGCCTGGGTTTATTTTCAGTTACAGTTTACGATTTTTCATGGTCGTGTCCTTCTCAAATTAATCTGCAGCCGGCTTTTCCGTGGCTGGCCTCCTTTCATTTTGAGGTTTGTTTTTGAAAAGGTTGCTATTATAGCCAAATGGTTTGTGTGCTTATCTAAACACAGCAAGGCATTAGGCCTCACTCCGGTTACAGGGCCTGGCATCTAATGAGAGAACCAATCACACAGAGGAAACAGACAGATCAGTCCTCCCACTGCCGCTCCACTGCCACCAGACCTAACATGTGCCTTACCTCTTTTCCTCTTTCTGTCTTCCTTTCTCTGTCTCTGTCTCTGTAACTCTCTCTCTGTCTCTGTAACTCTCTCTCTCATCATCTCTCTCTCTCTCTTGCTTTCTCCTTCTCTGTCTCTGTAACTCTCTCTCTCATCTCTCTCTCTCTCTTGCTTTCTCCTTCTCTCGCTCTGTCTCTGTAACTCTCTCTCTCATCATCTCTCTCTCTCTCTTGCTTTCTCCTTCTCTCTCTCTCTCTCTGTAACTCTCTCTCTCATCATCTCTCTCTCTCTTGCTTTCTCCTTCTTTCCTGTCACATCTCAACTCCCTCACAACTATAGTTAATAAAATTAAATGTTATTTGTCACATGCTTAGTAAACAACAGGTGTAGACTAACAGTGAAATGCTTACTTACGGGCCCTTCCCAACAATGCAGAGAGAAAATATTTAAAAAAATTGTTGTGAAGTGCACTATGTGGATGTGTAAATACATATATTAACACTCAGGGCTAAATCTGGGACTGAGAGTGTCTACAGATCATGATAGTTAGGCAGGAATCAATATTCTGGGCCTAGGGTCTTCTAGGGGTTTACAGTGTCAGCCAATGAAGGGTGTGGTTGGTTTCTTCGTAGACTGGATAGAACAGCATTCATTCCTGGTGTTATCTTGTGATCCGCGCCTATAATTTTATGACAATAGCACTATGACAGTGGTGGAAAAAGTACCCAAAAGTCGTACTTGAGTAAAAGTAAAGATACCTTAACAGAAAATGACTCAAGTAAAAGTGAAAGTCACCAGGTAAAATACTACTTGAGTAAAAGTCTCAAAGTATTTGGTTTTAAATATACTTAAGTATCAAAAGTCTATGTAATTGCAAAAATATACTTAAGTATCAAAAGTAAAGTATAAAAAAATTCAAATTGCTTATATTAAGCAAACCAAAAGGCACATTTTCTAAAATATTTTTTTTGCAGAAAGCCTCGGGCACACTCCAACACTCAGACATCATTTACAAACAAAGCATTTGTGTTTAGTGAGTCAGCCAAATCAGAGGCAGTGGTTACACTGGGCTCTGCTGTAGCTACACTGGGCTCTGCTGTAGCTACACTGGGCTCTGCTGTACCTACACTGGGCTCTGCTGTACCTTCACTGGGCTCTGCTGTACCTACACTGGGTCTGCTGTACTGTAGCTACACTGGGCTCTGCTGTACAGTAGTTACACTGGGCTCTGCTGTACAGAAGCTACACTGGGCTCTGCTGTATAGTAGTTACACTGGGCTCTGCTGTAGCTGCACTGGGCTCTGCTGTCTCTCTAGCTTTTCTATGGGAATGTTATGCTCTCACCAGGCAAAGACCCTGTCAGGAGGCAGCGGCTTTGAGACCTGAACCACAGTAGAGACAGTAGAGAACAGTAGATCACTGTAGTGTATGCATAGTGAGCCTTCTGCCTCTGCGAGACTCTCATCTGTCTCCCTGCTGCAGTCATATGATTTATAGAGGAGACTCCCTGTTGTAAGATCCTGAAGAAGGATCACTCAGGTCTGCAGAGAGGGAGACTTCTCCTCTGTGTCCCCTCCTTAGTGCTTCACCTACACTTCTAGGCTAGGCTACCTCTCCCTTTCTTTTTTCAAAGTTAGCGATTGTTTAACACTTTATATATTCTCTTTCTGCGTGTGTGTTTATTGGAGGCGGTGAATTAGGTTTGAAGCGTTCACCGCAGGTTGTGTTTGAAACTTGAAANTCCTGGAATATACAGCAGCATAAAGCATCAGTCCTCATTACCGCTACCCTGCACCACAATTTACACACACACACACACACACACACACACACACACACACACACACACACATACACATACACATACACATACACACACACACCACACTCATGATGACAACATGCTAATGTGTGGGTGCCGCTGACAGGGCTGCACACACATGATATGTGAGGCACACTGAGACTCACATCTGTGAATGGGACTGAGCTTAATGTGGCTGGATGATAAAAGACCTCACTGAGGCCTTTGTATGTGCAGTCAAACAGAAACATAGCTGGATGGGTTAGTTAGTAAAGTCTCACTGTCATAACACGGAATGTGTAACACCGTTCTGTACCACTAGGTGGCAGGGTGCTGAAAGGGAGTGGCCCAGGGTGGTTGATGGTGGAGGTGTTCTCTCCCAGTCCTACACAGGTGTGCTGTACGGTAGAACCCCCGGGGGCTCTGGGGCTTGAGAAGGGCCCCAGAAAGTCAGTGAGGCGGGTGAGATAGAAATGTCTCAGATAGAAATCAACCTAGCAGCCTTGCCTTACCTGGCTCACCTTGCCTTGCCTTACCTGGCTCACCTTGCCTTGCCTTACCTGGCTCACCTTGCCTTGTCTTACCTGCCTCACCTTGCCTTGCCTTACCTGGCTCACTTTAAAGAATATAATGAAATATGTTTTGATCCTTCCCTCTCTCTATTTGGCCTGAGGTGTCTGTGACGAACAGATGTACTAACCTGAGTTCCCATCAATTGGGCTGTTCTGTGCTGGATGTTGGATATGAAGATTGTGCAAATCAGATCTCCTGCACTGACATGCCTCTCCTCTCCTTATTACCAGAGCCTGTTGTTAGGGCTGCGTCCCAAATGATACCCTATTCCTTATGTAGTGCACTACTTTTGACCAGGTCCCATAATGCTCTGGTCAAATATAGTGCACCATATAGGGAATAGGGTCCCATTTGGGACTAATCCAGTGACTAACCTTGATGCTGTTTGATGTAGCAAAGAGGCCACATTAGTACTAACTAATTCCCCTGGCTGTGGTTTTGGAAAGCCTTCCTCTACACGTTCCTGAGAGCTGGAGCAGACTCTGATTATGGGGTTGGTGTGTGTAGTCCTTTGATTCACATTGCAAACATTTAGGTCTTCATTCCTCAGAAGTCGTTCATTTGTCTGATTGAGCAAGATGCCTACTTCAAGTCATCCATCACAGGACAGGTGACATGAGAAAGGCGTCACCCAAAGCCCCGGTGGCTTGGAGCTTATTGATGTTTATCTGAGGAGTTGGAAAGGTATCATTGTGAACATGATGTAATGTGGTTGTCATCAGAGGACTGAGAGACAAGTTAATGTACTATGGAAAGTGGACATGCTTGAACAACTGTGTTGACAGCCTTGCTGGAAGGATTATTGTTGCTTTGATGAAATGACTTCCTTGTAAATAAAATGTTTCAACAATGGAATATTAGAACTGGTTACCTTACTTACACCTTTGACACCATGAATAAGCTTATTGCTGTTTCTTTGAGTGAGAAAGTGTGTCAAAGAAGACAGAGGAGAGCAGAATGGCGTTGACTGAAAGCTGTTGTAACTGTAGTACTAAAGTACTAACTGTAGTTTTATGGAGGACATGGCTGCTCTACAGAAGGTCATGCATACAGTAACAACATTGTCTGACAGCCATAGAAGCAGTGTCTCTGCCCGCGCTGTTATGTTGTTGACGTGTCCTCATTTGTTTCATCCTTCATTATCAGTATAAAGCAGCAGTCTGGATGGCCAGCAGCAACAGCTGAGGGATTCATCACTAAGTTGCTCTTGGAGAGCTGCATCTCTCTCTCTGCATAATGCCAAAACACAATTATGTAAAGTTATTTATGACAACAACAAAAAATAATGCCTTTAATATATGCCCTTACCTTCCAGCAAGCGTTTTATATGTAAATGAGCGATGGATGATGATTCTGGGGGAAAGGAGGAGAAGGGAGAACCTTGCTCTCTTTCCTGGAGTGTTGTATGCATCCATCTCTTTGTTGCCGGGCGGATTAGTGAGATCTGTTATGGTTTGTTAACATGGGGTTTTTGATTCCAATTGAAACGAAACCATGTGTAGAATTAGATTAAAGACAATGGCTGTGTCCGAAATGGCACCCTATTCCCTATGCTGTGCACTACTTTTGACCGGGGCCCGCATAGGGCTCTGGTAAAAAACGTTTGCACTATATAGGGGATAGGGGGGACGTGCCGGACATCAACCGACGTTATGCGAGTCCCTATGGCTGTCCCTATTATCTTGCCTGGCTCTGTTGTTGTGAAGTGGGTCTGTGTTCTCCTGTTTTTGTTCTGTAATGGACTATAATAACTTCTATAAATCACACTGACTGGGAGCAGGTCCATGGGTTCTGCTTGGCATTGATGGAAGGTGAGGAGACTGGGGAAAGTCTTATATAAGCTGAGGGAAAGTTTGGGCGTCAGCCTCCTTGGGTTTAGAGTTAGTTTCTTTGTTGAAGAGGGACTCTGACTTGGTATTGGAAGGCAAAGGAAGGTTTTGATAGTGATGCAGATACAGTGTGTTGGGATAGGTGAGGATATGAATGGTGCTGGGCAGGTCGTCTTGGGCGGTCTGCCTAAACAAATCTTGATTTATTGTATTTATTTTTGGCAAAAAAACAACAGTTGGGATAAAAAAAGTAACATTCAAGTAAAAACTGCTTTCAGTGTTATCTTAAACAACTAAAATATATATATTTTTAAATAATACATATTTGAGAACTATGAATCACTAAAATAAAAGCTAGACAAAAATGATGAATTCAGAAATATTGATTTAAATTGTTATGTATGAGCATAAGAAAAACACAGCGTTAGCCATGGAAAAATGCATAGAATTGCAGGAAATTAGCTTCAGCCATTGCCACGCCCCTCGCCACGCCCACCACCTAAGCCTGTTTTTGATCCAGAAAAAACCTTGATACAAAAATGTTTTGAACAAAAGACAATAAAGGCACATACGAGGTGGACTGGCGTTTATGTGTGGAGGTATGGTTTGTTATAAGCCTGCTTATACTGTATGTGAGCTGAGGGTTGAGCAATTATGGTGAACTCATCCATTACTGGCCAGTGATGTGTTGTCAATAAGGAAGGCTTTTCACTTTGTCCTGTAAGCCCTGACAGTGTTGCACATTTAGTTCTACCACAGGGACTTGTCCAGAGGCCTGTTTTACATTGAACACAGCCCACAGAGGATGGAGGATTGAGGAGGGAGGGAGGGATGGAGGGAGAGGTGGAGGGAG
The DNA here is from genome assembly GCA_003317085.1 of Hucho hucho. NCBI lineage: Eukaryota > Metazoa > Chordata > Actinopteri > Salmoniformes > Salmonidae > Hucho > Hucho hucho. The sequence continues at coordinate 47,161 of QNTS01004391.1, forward strand.
AGGTGGAGGAAAGTAACTAGTGATTAACTATGTGCAGACCTGATTGTGACAAGCTATCTGCTGCTATTAATGGACAGAGATAATTACACTGGATTGTAATTGCAGCCTGCGATTTCAGAAGTGTACTGTGTCCAACATCAATCTTCATACCAAACCCTGCAACTTGGAGTTAAACTTCATTTGTAGTAACTCCAGTAATTCAGCTCAACTACTGAGATTTCGGAGAAGTCGAGGGTCAAGAGGGGGGGGCGGGGTGTGTGTGTGTGGGAGTGTGGGGGAGTGTTTGTGTGTGTGTGCGCGTCTGCATGTGTGTGTGTCGAGGGGGGTAGGACGGGGATTAAAATGGCGTCAGGGATAGACAGACAGGTCAGAACACAGTGATATTACAGCTACACTGCTTGAGGTTATGAAAAATAATTAGATGTTGGGGGAAAAAACATTCAGTTGTTTTGAGGTGGCATATTACAGTTTTCACTACTTTCCTTGCACGCAGCTCTTTCTTTTAATTCAGCTCCTAAATGAGAGCCATTATTCTCGCTCACGCATAGCATTACTGAAGAAAGAAAAGAAAATAACCATTTTTTTAAAAAAAATTATATAAATATTTCATAAAAAAATCTTAAGTGTGTATTAATGCGAAAGTAATGCCTGCCAAGTGATTTTCAGGCTTCATTTAAACTGCTGAAAGAGAAGTCCCATGTATTTGACATAAAAAAGCTCTGTCAATGTAAAGGTCTGTTCTGTGTCATGAGTATAATAACTCTCCCTATTACACTCAAAGATTCAAGAAGATAAATGGATAGTTTACTTCATATTTTATCCAATTTTGGCACAATTTTTTCATTAAAGAATCAAAACCTTATAAAAAAATTGTCAAATGAAGCCCAGCTTCTCTTTTTGCCTTTCTACAGTTACTCTGGCAGTGTGTTTAAAGAGGATGAAATGTAGAACGTAATGAAAGGGAAGGAAACTTTAAGAGAACTTCAGAATGTGAAGCAATCAGGACTTAAAGCTCCGTTTGGTCTCCCCATCACAGTGGCTCCTGCTCCACCACAGAGTCACACACTGGCAGACTCAGAACACAGGGTATGCACACACACACACACACACACACTCACACACAGGGCAGAAAATGGCACATGTGACGGTTCTTTATTCCAGTACCTTCCAGTGTCGTGCCGTCTCACTTCTCTCCCCTGCCTGTCTTCTGACACACTCTGTTACACTCTCCCTTCTTCTGTGGCTTAGAGAACGACTGGGACGACACAGCTGAAGACAGTCCCCACCAGGGGAGGAGAAGAGAGAGAAGGGGTGGTGGAGCTAAAAAGAGAAAGAACTTGGGGGAGAGAGTAGAGGAGATGGAGGAAGAAAAATAAAGGGTGGGGGAGGGGAGTGGAGAGAAAAATCCCACTTTAGTTTTTTTCATGCCCACTGGCAGAGCTAAACAAACAGAGAGAGAGAGAGAGCAGCATTGGAGAGAGAGACATTAACTGTAACTGCCCTTGATCTGTGGGAGTTTAGAGTGCTGTCGGCACGGCTAATAAACACTTCATTTAGTTTTAATGGTGCCGGCGCCTCTCCGCACGCAGCCTTCAAAAGCACCCTTTATTTGGGTCATTTAGCGCTCTTCCTCCGAGCAGAGCCCAGGGGACGGCGGATCCAGTCCACATCGCACGCCGCCTCTCTCTGCCTGCCTGCCGGAGCGCCTGAGACCGGGGGGATATTAATAGGGCTATCTGGGAAAAATAAATAAGTGATGGCTGGGGTTTACCCCCTCCAATCCAAGAGTCCTGAGAGCTTATTAAGGCAAAGTGAAGAGAGAGAGAAAGATAGGCGCTTGGGGAATGAGTTTCATATGAATTTTTCACCTTTTTATGTAGCCTGTATTTAATTTTTTTACTTTCTAGTTTCTCTCTTTCTTTTATCTTCCCTCTCTTCTTTCTCTCTCTTCGTCTTCCTCTGTGTGCCTCTTCTATAGTAATTGTAAACAGGGCAATTATGGATTGTGTGTGAGTTAATTACAGCATTGCTTAGGGCCTCGGGGGAACGTTGGCGGAATGTTCCGGCTGATAAAGAAACCAGCAGCTCATCAGCACCCCACCAACCAGCCAATGGTGTCTCAGGTCCTCAGAGAGTCTGACCAAAGGGAGCCAATCCACGGGCCCGCCAATTAGTATTAGGCAGGAATTAATCTTAATGGGACAGCCACATCATTCTAATTCTGAACAGGTCCTCTCGAGGTGAAGAGGAATTGACGCAGCCGACCGATTGGCTGGCTGTGACTCCTTAGCTTAGTTCTGAGTCCTCATCCTCCCTCAGCGGGCTACAGACTCTACAGACAAGATCAGCCCAGAAAACATGTGTTCTCTACTCCTCACCATGTTGGGACAACATAAGTTGGTGTACAGTAAGTTCCTGTAGTAAAAAACAGCAAATCAGATCAGTTGACAAGCTATGGCTCTTAAGGAGGCAGTTTGTTGTCAATCACTACAGTATTACTGATGTACTGCTGCTCTATCTTGTGATAGATAGACCATAGAAATAGAATTACTAGAATAACTAAAACTATTTATTTGGCCATGACATGGCTGTCAGCTTTTGTTTTATTTGGTTGTTTCAGCCTGGCCCCTCCAGCCCCTGTCAGATCCCATCGGGGGGGGGGGGGGTCGATCAGGACCCATGCCCAGTTTGGGTATTGATTTCTGTTGGGGGAGTATGGCTCCATTAAGGTCCTCACCGGGGGTTCGAGAGGTCACCGAGACGGAGAGCGGTCCGCCGTGACCCCAGCTGCAGTTTACACATCGATTACCTCTGTCTACCTCCTAAATTTAACCCTATTCCATTTATAGTGCACTACTTTTGACCAGGGCCCATCAATCAACATAACTTTATAGGGAAGAGGGTGCCATTTGGTACCCACACTCTGACTGGGAAAGACTGGTCCTGAGGAGGTAAATGCTGTCCGGCAGGCCCCCACACACACGATTATGGTACATTAGCCCTCTGGTTAAAGCTGAAGGCTTGCACTAAGTTAATTAGCACTTTGTTATGACATCAGTGATGACAGGAGGTAGAGATATAGACCGGCAGGCATTGATTCCTGCTCTCTCCATTTCAGCCATAGAGACCGTTAGTTACCGCCATGCAATCCACCGGATACTCCCATACTCTCCCATCCGTCTCAGTAGAATTCTCCCGTCACTACCTGGAAACGATTAGCGAGTACTAACCCCGTGACGAGCACTAATACGCTAACTACTGAGGGAGATCATAGGGATATTTAAACCGCTATGAGCTGCCGTTTGAAACACACGCTCTGTATAACCCATGCCTGGGGTATATTCCTCTTCTTCATCTCTCTGTTGTTCCTTTGTGGCCCTCTCCTCTCCTTTATGCCATATTTCGCTCACCACATCAATTATGTTTGAACTGACTGACTGGCATTTTCTGAATGCTTGTGTAGTGTTACTAACTGTTTATACAAACTCTCGTCTTATAGAGGGGTCCTGGACTTGTTGTCGTGATGGCTTGTGACAGCCCTGTGAGGAGTGCTGTGTTTGAAGCAGGGGCTTGTGGGAGTGCACATCCCACTCTCTCTAGTCTCTAAGACACAGCGGCCCAGGAGATGAACTTGACTCTCACTGACGCCTCCGTGGTCGTTTTGTCTCTCTTCCGATGACACCCGTGTCTTTCTGCTTAGGATTCGCTCCCCAGCCCCCCTCCGCGGGAAGCACGAAGGCCCTGGCGCTAATTTCTTACTTTGGCAATTAACGTGTAAAGGTGTCAGAAAGCTGAGTGTCTTTGTCTCCTCCACTCTGCTCCTCTGGCTGCATAACGAACATATCCCCCTGTCTCTAGTCATCTCTCTCTCTCTCTCTCTCTCTCTCTCTCTCTCTCTCTCTCTCTCTCTCTCTCTCTCTCTCTCTCTCTCCTCTGTACCCTAATCCCGTTGTGTTATGCCTGCCATTGTCTTTCAGTGTGCCTTGCGCTCTTTTTATGTCACTCTTCTTTAGCTCTTTCTCTCTCTGTCTCTCTCTCTCTCCCCCTCTCTCTCTCCCCCTCTCCCCCTCTCTCTCTTTTTCTGTCTCGCTCTCTTCTTTGTTGAATGAAAGGTATGCCAATGGATCACTACTGTCTTTTTTTCTTCTCTTTTACAGTGCACTGCACTCGATACTGTTTGTTTTACCAGCAGCTAAACTACAGTCACTATCTTTTCTTTTTCTTTTCTTTTCTTTCTTTTTTACCCCTTTCTTCTTTTTTTGCTTGAGGCCAGCCAGCCATTCAGCCAGCCAGGCAGCCAGTCAGCCAGGCAATGAGCAGAAGTGTCTAGATCAAGCACCTTGGTTTCGTTCCAAATGGCACCCTGTTCCCTATGGGCCCTGGTCAAAAGTAGTGCACTAGATAGGAAATAGGGTGCCATTTGGGACGCAGTTCTTGTCTGTCAGTAGCGTTGGAGGGAATTAATCACGAGTCAATAAGTACTCTGATGAAGATTCAGAGATGCTTGTTAAGATAGAGTCGTCAGGTGCGTCTGATCCGTCATGCTGTTGACAGCTGCCGCAGGCGGGACACTGAGCCAGGCATTAGGGCCTGTTCACCAACCTCTCCCTCTGTCTCTCTGTCTCTGCCTGTAAGGCACTGGTCACACTGCTGAGGGCCTTGTGGACAGTCTGTGTCTGTCAGGGTTCAATAATACACAGAAAGAGACAACACATACACACAATAGCTTATTTTATTTTGCCATTATTTTATAGTGTTTCGCTACTGCTCACCTTATAGTCAGTGACCTTATACACAGACACAGATAACAGACACCGATAACAGACACATATAACAGACAGAGAGACACAGACCTGCGCTGCTTCTTGTGGCAGAGCATTATTTTTGCTCCACATAGGGAAGAAGTCCGCTACGTAAAGTATACCTTATAGTCAGACAAATCTGTGACATTACTTACTGAGATCAGATACACGGTGAAATAGGGTCATTGGGACAAAATAACAGATTCAACAATGATAAATATCTTCTAAAATGTTACAAATGATGAATGTAGTTCCATTTGAAAAGGGGCTGTAGGCTTTGTTCTTAGTGTCTTTCTGCCCAGTTCAGCATTCCTCAGGGTCATTTACTACATGGCTGGGAGCAGCTAGTTTAATTTCAGAGCACAAATGAAAGCGTTTGTGGCATATTGACATATTGTTCTTGTTAAGAAATGTTTAAGGTAGAGATACACATGGTGGTAATTGCAGGTTTGACTGTGAGTCAGGCGGAGCAGTTGAGTGAACAGACATCAATACACCCTTACCCTGGGAAAGACATGAAAATAGAATATAATATTACAGATAGAGCATCATAGCAGAGGTATGTCATCTAACTTAACTCTTTCCCTGCCTGTAGAGGAGAATCACTCACACCATGCCAGTCAGTTACACTACATCCAGAAAGAAGTAGAAAATAGAATTTACACACAAAAAAACGGAAAAAATAAACATTTGCCTGGAAAAAAAGAACTGGGGCAGAAATGAAGAATGAGGACACATGAGCCTGTAATAAAGATAGCATAACAAACACGAGCCAAAATTAGTCTCTCACAATAAACTGACAGGGGTAGGAAAACAACCAACAACCCACTTTATAATGTTGAATTATAATGAAGCATTGATTGTTTGTCCTCGATTCCTATTCCAGTTGCTAACCAACCAACCAAATTGAATGCAGCAGCCACTTGTAAACAGCCAAAGCTGTGTCTTAGTTGTTCTCATTAGTATAAGTTATGTTTATATTCTACTGAGAAGTTAAGGAGGAGCAGTGATCTAGATCAAAGAGAGAGGCCCTTTGGATGTCACTTCCTGTGTGTTGCTACTACTTCCTGTTTGCCTGTCACTGGTCAGCTGCAGTGTTCCCGGCAACAGTGTTAAACAGTGCTACCGACCATCTCACTGTCACAGCTAGAGGGTAGCGCGCCGCAGGACCAGGGTCCTCTGGGCTGCCTGTTTGTTTGTGCTGTCTTTTATTATGCCAGTTTTTTTATTTCTTTAATTGTTGTTGTGGCAGAGACAGGAATGTGCAGTTGCTTGCTGGCGGAGCGGTGAAGGGCCCAATTATGTTGGGTCCTGGTGCCTGGTGGGGCTCTGGTGGCGGGCTGGGGGCCTGGTGAGCAGCTGTCCCTGGTGATGCCTGCTGGTGGGAGAGGGAGAGAAAGGAGGAGAAAGAGAGAGAGAGAGAGAGAGAGAGAGAGAGAGGGAAAAGAGAGTGAAAGAGATGGAAAAGAGAGAGGAGCATGGAGAGAAAGAGGCAGAGAGAGAGCGTGGCAGACGTACTGGTCCCTCAGGGACATGGCTTCCTTCCCAGCAGCCTCTGCTCACCAGACCTCACCGCTCTCCCTTACCACTTTTAATGCTGTCTGATGTTGTAAAGTTATGTACGTGACGTCTCCTACCTGAAGCGGTTTCCCATCGCCCACCCTAGTTTTAACAGTATGTGTGGCCAATTAGACCCTAGGTTATGAGGCTGTGTATGAATTACAATGTATTATTTATCCTTCCCCAAATGTTGCCCATTAGCCATTTGTCGTTCCCCTCTTTAACGGCTGTGGTGGTAGGAACCCGTTAAGAACCAGGAAGTAAAAGATACACTATGGTCTGTCACACACTTCCACTGTGGTCCTGTGGGTGACATGGGAACGGGACAGAATGCTCTGGTGTACACACAGACACTGTTACAGACACTGTTAACATAGTAATTTGGGATTTTTAGGGAGTGTAGCACCAGTAGATAGTGGAATTATACTTTCTGTAACACGGGCCCAGATAGTGTAGTGTGTGTTGTTTAATGTTTCAGAGGGGGCAGTATTGTCTGTAACACCATGTTTTTGACTATGGTATTGTACTGTAACACTGTGTTCTCTATGGTAGCAGAGAGTAAGAGGAAAAGCCAGAGGGTTTACTCCCACCCAAAATCTGTCCATTAAAATAAGACCACGAAGTGAATAATTTTTGTATGGAGGTCAATGAGTGTTGAATTTGTTCAACAAAAATGTAATTGCTAATTTTCTACGTGAGTCTTATTTAATCTAATATAGGTTTTGTAATGGTTAGGTTGTAACAAATGCACTGATATAAGTTGACGCACGTGGCATTTCAGGAACAACAACAGCAAAAAATCTTTATGCCTGTCTGTTGTTCAAGTTTTAATGTCATGTCCACAGTGAAAAGCCCCGCCAGTTTTATGAGTAAAAACACCAGCAAATCAGCCCAAAGTGATTTTAATTTTGGAAATCTGTTCCAAAGTATTCCCACACATAATAGAGAGATATATGTACGAAAAAGTATGAAAATATATGCACTCAGTACTGTTGCTCTGGATGAGAGTGTCTGCTAAATGACAAAAAATTTAGATATGTGATAGTATACAAATGTAAGCAAGTTTTTAAATGACTATATTTTAGTCAAATATTATATCTGTTTGGGCTTCTTGCTGTCAATTTGCAGTCCACAAATGATTTGTAATTATGTTCCGGTGACTAGGATTCAGGATATATGATAAACAGAGTAGCAGCAGTGTACATTATATGATGATTTTATGTGCGTGTGTGTAAAGTCAGTATAAATGTGTGTGCATGTCATGTGTGTGTGAGCAAATTAAGTGAGTGGGTGTGTGTTGGAGTGTCAGTGTGCGTGACTGAGTCCTGTGGTCTTATGACTTGGGGATAGAAGCTGTTCAGCAGCCTGTTAGTGTCAGACTTGATGCACCAGTACCGCTTGCCGTGCGGAAGCAGAGAGAACACACGCGTATCTGCTCTCTCATTGGCTAGACTGGTCCCACCTGATCTCGCCTCCTCCCGCCTGCCTTCCATCTTTGAGGGAAAGATGTATTTAGATTGTTAGATCGAGTCACTCAACTATCTTGTCAATATAATAGATAATCTTTGATGGTGGTAATTTTTAGGGAGTTAAGTACCAGTGGATAGGGAAATTATACTTCCTGTTACACAGTGTGTGTTGTTTCAGAGGGGGCAGTATTGTCTTGTGACACCATGTTGACTACCGTAGGTAGAGGTTCCCTGATCTCTCTCTTTCTCCGAGGCGGTGTGGTGAGTAGTGTCTAATGACAGGCCAGATGAATGATGAGACCATACACTGGTAATGTTCTGTGCCGAGTAGCGGCTGCATTGGTTTCTGTCCTGTTAACTCCACTGGTGGAAGATTGATTGTGCCGCGCTCCGCACTCATACAAAGACACCTCATTGCTCCACAATGAAAATAAAGCTTTTCCAGCTCAAATGAAGACCAATGGTTGGTCTAGGCCCTGGATGAGGCTGAGCCACAATAGCCCTGAGGACAGTGGTGGCCCCGGCATCGGTGTCACCGACATGAGTGACTGACACACCATGAAATGGGCTGCATTCGCTTGACGCTCCACCAAGGCTCATTTGTTTACAGATTACTTCCTGCTAATTGTGCCTGTGGCATTGTGGAGTTTCAGTTTCTGCCTCACTCAGCTCTGATGAACTTAACTCAAGTATCCGTCCCCATTCTCCACCAAGATCCCCTTCAAATTACAGCTGACACTGTGGAGAAACATCTAATAGAAGTGTGTAATGGGCTCTGATGACAGACTACACGGTTGGAAGACCATGTAATCTCCTCGCAATTAATTAAAATGCGTCCTGTGTGCGTTTTTTCTTTTTCACATACACACCCTCCTCTTTCTCCCCCCTCCCCACCATGAACCAGATGCCACAAAATAACTCAAGTAACATTGCTGTCACCAGTAAAAAATGAAGGCCCACACCCTAACAAAGAAGGGTTCTTAGAGGTAGGAGAGGAGAGGGAGGCAGCTGCAGGGTTATTTGCGCTCTACTGCTCTGCATCGTCCTGGTGAGGGTCCTCAGCAGCCCAACATCTGTACCCCCACACCCCCCCACAGAATTACCCGCTTCCCAGTCTGTCAGCACCTCGCCAGAGAGGAGAGGGTGAAGAGGAGGAAAGGATGAAGAGTTGTTCTGTCCTATGTTAGGCCCTAATCTACTCTACCTGCCAGTTGGCCACCTCTCCCATTTTACAGTATACAGTATCTATTCATGTATCCTATTGTAATATGGCTTCATCTTCACCATTGTGTATTTTACATTCAATATATTTCTACTGTTATCTTTTATTAGTATCATCACTACTAACCGCCAACGTTAGTCACATTAATATGAGAATAGTGATGAGATCTAGTTTCATTATTCTCCTTTCTCTCTTTCACTATTGTTTTCCCTCTTTACTTTTTCCTCCATGATATTGATCCAAAGCCACTTATTTTTATAAGTAAATGAGAAATTCTCCATGCTTTGTGTATGTTTTGATGGGAGCTATCAGTCTGGAGTTGCCATTGATTTGATTAAAGGCATTATGCATTGTCTAATGAGTTTTACACTTGACTGGGTGGAGGATAATCACAGAGTGGTTTCTGACCTAGAACTCCTCTTTCCCCTCCTTGTTCTCTCCATCCTTTCTCTGTCTCTCTGTCTCTCTCTCTCTCTCTCTCTCACTCTCATTTTTTTTGTCCTCTCACTCGCGCTCTCTTTTTCTATCTATCTGAGGAGAGAGGGACTAAACACTTGCCAGCACAGAGAAGCAACAAAAATCGATGCAGCCCTTTATTTGGAGCGATATTTGTTTTTCTCTCCTCATTGATTCATATACTTGTTTTGCTTTAATATCCATTTTCCATAATAGTTCAATAAATGCAGAGTGAATGAAAATGAAGATTAGATGCCAGGGCTGTCTTTGCTATGCATGTGGGATCGTTTCACATTCAGGACTATAAATTTGCCACGCCGCAAATTGTCTTGCAATTAAAGCGTATTGCAGATAATAAGCGAAGCGCTGTCTCGATTGGGTGTTTAGTTTTATCGAGCCTGTCTTCTTGAAACGGCAGCAGCTCATACCTGGAGCTGAACCATTGAATTGCAGCACATAAAAGATGGACTGAATATGTTCCTGGGAATATTGCCCACTCTCAAAGACCAATCTGTCTTGCTTAGGGAGGCAATCTTAGGTGGAGTAGATAAACTAATATTTGTGTATAACCTCAGTCAGACAATACAAATGATGGGATGATTTTTCATCTCCTTATGCATACAGGGAAATATGAAAAATGGTGGTTTTGGAATATTTGCTGGGTGTGATGCGTGGCGGCTGGCTGGGCTGAGCACCGCCGTGGGCCAGGGTAGACGATTGACGCAGCCTGCCGAGCTGAGCTGTCGAGCTGAGTGAAGAGTGATGAGAATATTATACCCGTCTGTCTCCCCCCTCGTCACCACACTAATTCAGACGACCATATGAGAGAGGAGAGCGGGGAGAGCACAGGCTGGCCGCCGCTCCACCACCTCCACCGCTCAACGCCACCCATCGCCTGCCCACCACCATGATTGACAATCGCTCTGACATAATTCTCCCAGTCAGTCATCTCCCTCTCCAGCCTCTTTATTGTTCCTCCCCATGGTGACTCTCTGGAGAAAGCGGTTAGATAAACCTGTCATTTATCAGACCCCCTCCTAACCCGCCCTCCGCCCCTCTAAAAACCTCTTACGGGGGTAATCTGCCTGTGTTACTGGGGCCAGCTATTCATCACCAGTGGCTGAAGCTGAGGGGTCACAATGCTGATAATTTCTGCCTTTGATGCCTCTCCGTGGCTGGGCCGTGGCAGAGCCGGGTACTGTGTGGCTGTGGAGGGGGGGGATGGGTGGATCTGGAGCTCAAACCCAGGACAAACAGACAGGAGCGGGGGTGAGCAGGGAGCAGAGGGGGGCTGAGCACCCAGCAATAACACAGCATTAGGCCTGGATTGCCACGTGCCCGAGCCCCGCTCTCAGATATGATTAGATGTGGTATGAACGTTTCCCCGGCCGTCGACTGGATAGGACCAGCCGTGCCCTGCATAAGACTGATTGTGATCCTTCACTCTGCCTCCCAATAGGAGTATCCTTACACACTGTACTGAGTCAGCTTCTAATGATGGCCCAGCCCTGTACAGTATTCACATGAACATGTTCCAGTAACCAGGCAGACAGTGGGGCACAGGGTACTTGTTTAAGTTAGAGCTGTTTTCTGGCTTGCATCCTTCTCTCTCCTCCTCTACCAGCCCCGAAAACCTGCTGAATCCCACACAATCCGCCTGTCAAGCGCAATTCACCTCACTACCTCCCGCCTCCCACCCCAAACTCGCCAGAGAGCTTTTTCCCCCTGCAGGTCCTGGAGTTTTTATTTGTAGTTTATTGGGTTGCCTCACGCCAAAGCCTTCCTTGTTTTTCCTGGAAAACCTTACAACCTTTCTGTTTGCGTGCTCTCTATATTTCTGCATTATCTCTCTCCCTTCACCCTCTTTGCTTTCTGCTTTTCAATGTTTTGTTTTATTTCATTTTTTCATTCCCCCTCCTCTCTCATTTTTCTTTTATTCCGCCACAAAACTTCTCCTCCCTCCTTCCCTCCTTTCCCTTGCCGTGATAAATCAGGTACTGAGTGGCGTTCGGCGAGCGGCTCGGCGGTGGTGGCGGCATAGCTCCGTCAGACAGAGAGGCATCAGTGGTGCTCTGATGAGATAAGCGCTCCTCATCTCTCGCCTCTCTCTGCATGGAGATTTATTGGCTGGCGATAAGCAACAAGCTAGCCATCACTCTCAGCTCAAATAGACTCCTTCGTTTATGCCTTTATTCTTATTGCTGCGGCTGCTGAGGTGGGGCGGAGGTAGGGGTGGATGGGCCCCTGAGGGCCTGAGGCCTGCTCAGTGCCAGAGAGGGGCCAGGGCCGGCTCTGCCGTCTGTCTCATTATCTTCTATTAGATCAATGAAATCAGGGAGGGGGACAGAGGGACCCCCTGACACTGATGATCTCTCTCTCTCTCTCTCTCTCTCTCTCTCTCTCTCTCTCTCTCTCTCTCTCTCTCTCTCTCTCTCTCTCTCTCAGGCCAAGGGATGAGCAGGGACAGAGGGGCTGCAGCAACACACT